>ML261661.1:0-19323 GCA_005239495.1 Nicotiana undulata | reverse complement strand
TTTAAATATGAATATTCCCATAAACCATATTCAAGTGTTGGAAAAATACTACACACTTAGATATACAATACAAAGCAAGGAAATGAATAAATAAACACAAATGGATAAAGAAAACTTCACCACAATGTGAAATCTACAAATCCAAAGTGTGTGTGCAAACCCACAAATCAATACTTGTTCTTCTCTACTCAAAATATATTTACAAAACTCAAAATATGTTCAAAGATATTGTTTTCCTGCCAAAGATACCAAGAAATGGCTGCTAGGTCGAGTATATAAGAGTTGAGTTTGGAAAATATGATTTTACACCTTTGTCCAGATCTGATGCCCGACTACCGCACCTGCGGAAGATTCATCGCAGCTGCGATTCCGCAGGGGCGGAATATTTCTCGTAGGTGCCAGTTCTGAGTTTGGGCACTTTTTCGCAGGAGCGGATGTCTGGTCGCACCTGCGGTTCCGCAGGTGCGTGAATTTCACTCGCAGGTGCGAGATTAGGCTGGTTTGACTTCCACCGCAATTGCGGACAAAAGCACCGCAGGTGCGAGTCTTGTGTGCCTGAGCTGGCTTCACAGGGGCGACAATTCTTCGCAGGTGCGAGGTCGCGCTTGCGACCTAAAATTCGCAGGTGCGGAAATCACTGAAGCCTTTCATGCACTTTTTCAATGCTTTTTTGTCCAACCTTCAGTCTAATTCAACACCAACCTTCATAGCATCGTTTCCCTGAAAATTGAGCAATTACACACTAAAAACGACCTCAAGTTATCATTTAACAATACAAAATCTACTGAGAAGAGGCTAAAATGAGTGGTAAAATCACCACTCATCACACACCCGAATATGGCTACAAGAAGTTCAATCATATCCCTAGGTAGAATCTACAAAATGAGGGTTAAAGCCTCAAGTTCTTGTTAATTAATCTTTCCCAACCCCAAATTATCTTTTCCAAAATTAATTCAGAGTTAATGGGCGAGTCCTAGGGTTAGTTAATCCCTTTGAAAATATTAAAGAACAAGAATAATTAAAGTAACAATAACTCACTTCATAAATATATAAAAAATCATTCAATACATAAGCATAACAAGGTATTTAATCAACACTTTAAATATGAATATTTCCATAAACAAGATTCAAGTGTTGGAAACAAATACTACACACTTAAATATTCAATACAAAGCAAGAAAATGAAGAAACAAACATAAATAGGTAAGAAATCCTTAACCACAAGGTTGAAATCTTCAAATCCCAAGTGTGTGTGCAAACCTTAGCTTCAATATTTGTTCTTCCATGTCTTCAAGACACAAAACAATGTTTATAATAAGCCAAAGATCAAGAAAATATCTGCTAGGTCGTGTATAAAAATGGTTTGGGGAGATAGAGTGAAATTCCCAAACTGCCCGTAGTTTCCTAGAAAACCCACTATGCGATCGTACTTAAAGGTCTGCGACCGCATACAATTGATACTCGCAGTCAAGTGTGATCGCATATGTAGCCTTGCGTTCGCACAATAGTGTTGACCATCCGCTGACCACTCCTTAATTTTATGCGTTTGCATCCAAGAACCTGTGTTCGCCCTGTTTCAATTCATGGACCCATGCGATCGCATATAATGCTTTGCGATCGCACAGTGTAAAAACTGGGCAGATTTCATTTCTCCAACTTTGCTCCTTTTTGACTTGTTTTCACATTATTGCTCCACAATCACCTCTAAATCACTTGACACCTGAAATTTACCAATAAACATCAATAAATGTCCTAGTTTGTCAACAAAATTACACAAAAGATTAAGTATTAAGAGGAGATAACTTGGTAAAATACCAACTTGTCAATGTACTTTTAAATAGACTATGTATTTATTTCATTTTCGCTTTGTAAACTCTATTCTTATAAGCTCATGATTTGTACTACCAGTCCTTGGAAATGTAATAGATAAAGAAATTTATTTTGTTTAATTGACTTGTTAAGATTATTGAAATTTAATAGTTATTAGTTGGCTTACCTAGCGGGTTGGGTTAGGTGCCATCACGACTAGCGGATTTTGGGTCGTGACAGATTGGTATCAGAGCTCTAGGTTCATAGGTTCTACAAGTCATGAGCAAGTGTCTTATAGAGTCTTGCGGATCGGTATGATGACGTCCATACCTATCTTCGAGAGGCTACAGGACATTTAAGATATACTTCCTGTTTTTCTTTCCTTATCGTGCGACATTGATTCAGCTGAAAGCGTAACTCCTTGAATTCCTCCCATGCATTCGTATGCGCACATGAGCGCTCGGTATTAGCTGTGCAACAATGTCTTGTGATTCCATGGTAGAGGTGCGAGATGTGATTTTGGCATGTTGACGATTGTCCAGTATGGAGGACTTGAGGCCGGATTTTATTTGTGGCTTGAGTATGGAGATTTCAATTATGTGAGCACGTGCTTTTCGGACTTATATGTCTGTTGGTGTCCCTATTAGTGGGATTTGTGATTTTATGACTATGTGGTGAGTATGATTTGATGGTGGGATGAGTTCATATTTTTTTTAATATGACAAGAAAATTTGCTGGAAATGTAGCAAGGACTATTGGGTGTTTGACTTCTGTCTGGATTTGGGCGTATGGCCTCAAGTTATGGGTGTGTTGAAGAACCTCTCATGTAGTGTAATTGTGGAATGAAGTAGATCTTCGTGTTGTGTTATGAGTTCAGACTCAGGGAGATAAAGTTATTGTGTAATAGTTATGATTATGGAGGAGTATAGAGAGATACCAGTTTGAGGCTAAGCAGGTAGGGTTATCTCCTGCGGGGTGTCCTGAGGTTGTGTGATCCTTATGTTGTTTTGTAGCGAGTTCTCTTTTACCAGTGAATAATATATGTTGCAATTTGAGTTAAGATCGCTTGTGGAAGTTGGCCTGACTATTACAATGGTGAATGCGAGATTTGCATATAATTTGAAGTATTAGATAGTTTGTGTTACTAGAGCTCATGAAGGATTTAATTAAATCCCAATGCGGTAGTATAGTAGTAATAGAGTATGGGCATTGTGAATTATTGTGTGTTTTTATCTATGGCCTTGAGCCTAGTGGGGGAGTCTGTTATCGACGAGTTAATTGCACGATTATGTGTTGTATTGGTTTCAGTTGGGGTAGAATGGTAAATCTGTTATGACTTGCAGAGGTGGAGTTTGAGAATAACTCGAGTAAGGAAATTTCCGGATGCGGGTTCTATTATACTTTATAGGTATGTGGGAGTCATGGTATGATTGAGTCGTTAGTCGTGAAGGATTTAGTGTGCATGGAGTAGGAAATGTTCGGTTGCTTAGGAGTGTGGATTACTCCCTTGGTTGATGTTGGGATAATCGGGCATAGGTCGTTCGGTCCGTTTGGTCAGTTTAGTTGAGATTTGAGCATAGTAAATGATCTCGAGAATGGTTTGAATGGATTCAAGATTCATATGTAACAACTGGGGATTTTCACGATGTGTGTTTGGCTAGGAACTTTTATTTACATTTGATGGTGTCAAGACTTGTGGCATTTCTATATCATTATGGATTATACATATCAGTATCAATGAGGTGAATGTAATGGCTTTACAGTCGGAGGAAGTCTCTTTAGAGTAAGTAATTAGGTTGTATTGCTTTTAGGGTGCTTAAGAGAACAGTCAGCGGCTAATGAGCCTTAAGGCGGTGCGGTTTTATGCTAGGGTCTCGTGTGGTGAGTTTTGGTTGAGGATTGTGGTATTATGGCAAGGAGAAGAATCAATATGAAGGTAATTCAGAAGAGACTCAAAGAAATAGGATAGCTTGGTAGTAGGTTGGATCGGCATGGTAATGGGTAAGATCAGTTCTTTGGGTGCTTATAATGTGGTGAGTTCCTACACGTGATTCGTGGCAATGATCTTGGGTTATGGCGACATGCGTAGCTTGGTTGGGTTAGATGAATTCAGCCTTGACGGTTTGGGTAAGTGCAAATGGGTTTCGGCGAGTTCTTGATGGTCTCTACCTTGGTTTAAAAGGTATGTTTCCTATTGGTGTGGGGCAGGTTGCGTATTGTGAATTTTTCCTCCTGGATGGAATCAAATGGAAAGTTCTTTGCTGATCGAGTATGTAGTTGCGTGTGACTCAGAGTTGGTTTTGATATTTCCATATCTTTCATATGATGGCTTAATAGGTGCGGTGTTGTGTAGTATTGAGAATTGTAGGTGCAAGGTCACAATTCTGTTTTGAACGGAAGGTCATGAAATTCGTAGGCAGCAAGGACGGTTTAAGATGACCAGATAAAAGATGTTACTATTTGGTATGGCTTGATGAGAGTATGCATTTCAGGAAGGGCAATGTGTTTGATTTATGGAGACTTTATTAGTTCTGCGGCACTCATCTGGTTGATCGGCAGCGGATATTCAAAGTTTGCTTTGTGGCACTGAAGAATTATAGAAGTATTCCTTGTGGGATGATCGCGTATTGGAGAAGTGTTAGGCATCCAGGCGATAGATATGAGATCAGATATGGTGATTTGTGTGTTCTATGGTTTTGGAGACTGGAAGTTCCCATGAGTAGATTGTTTCGTGGTTGTGGACTGTAAAAATGTAGCCAGGGTTGGGTAGAGGAGAGTATGTGTTGTGATTCAGTCATTGTGGACTTTCGGAGGGTTATTTATCTATTGTGGATGACCAAAGTTGATTTCGAGTTCATTGGTAGGCCCAATATGGATGCGTGTCCTGCACCATGTCAGATTTGTTAACTCCGAACTCCTATTGTTGAGGGGTGTGCCATTAAGTTGTTATTGAGCTTATTCGTGTTCTGAAATGATCTATGAGTTTCCCTTCTATGTTACGAGGAGTGTGAATCGTTGGTTTTATGCACACATGGTGCGGTTCTATTTGGACTTATAACAAAAATTTGAGCAACATGAGTATTCGGGTAATGCGTGATTGATTGTGCGTTGGCTATCTTCTTTCAAGATGATGGAATTGTGCTATTTCCTCCCCGCGGTTAGGGTAATGCATTTTGGGTACTTGATGTCGAATTTTGAGTGGTTATGGATTTTAAGCAGGGTGGCTCTAGGTATATAATATGGACCAGCATTTGGATGGGGGTCACACATTATAGCGGAGTTATGTAGAGGTATGATCCTTTGTGTTAGGTTCGTGTGTTTTGGTTCTGTGGTGTGTGATGAGTTCTTAGCATTGGGTTGTGGTGATACCCGTTGATCTTGTGGGATGGTTCTCTTGTTTGGTGTCATTTTCCATGTTTGAGTACATTTGGAATGTTGCTTATTAGTGCACGGACCGCACAGGTCGTGGCTTTAGATTGTATTGATGTGTCATGTCACTAGAATGGCCGTGTTGGATGTGATGAGTTCATTGGGCCTAGAATCTGTGTTATCGGATCTTATTGCGGTACATTTGGAAGGATATTATTGGTGATCGGATTAAAAAATTTCTATAGTTCTTATCGAAGAAGAGAGAGTTCCACAACTGGTTGATCTGATGAATGATTATGAGTTTCTGTGTGTTTCTTTCATCATCAGCAGTACACAAAGGCTTTAGAACGAGGTTTTGTTTGACATTAGGTTTATTGTCGGTATTGGGTTATTTTGAGCAGCTACTGTGATCATAAATTTTACTACGAGTATTCGAGTCGTGTGGTATGTTGTGTGATTACATCTTGGATTGTGGTTATGAATTGATATAGCTTGTTCAGGTTTATACAATGTGTAGATTCGAAGTTCGGGTCTTGTACTAAAATCCGAATGTTGAAAATTGGATTCTGTAGGTTACAGACTAAGGTTGAAGTAATGATCTTCAGTTATGTTGTGTTGTCGGGTCTATATGGAATAGGGTGATGGTATCACCCCCGGGTATGTGCATGATAAGGTTGCATGGCGGTTTGACGGCTTAGGAACAACTCTTGGCATGTTCGAGGACGAACGTATATTTAAGTGGGGGAGAATGTAACGACCTGACCGGTTGTTTCTGAGCATTTGCATTTCGCTTGGTAGTTTGGGGGCACGAGTAGCTCCGTATGATGTACTAGGACTTGTGTGCAAAATTTGAGTTCATTCCGAGTTGACATTATATGTTTCGGCACGAGTTTTAGGAAGTCGAAAGTTCGAAAGTTATTTAGTTTGATTTGAGGAGCGTTTCGTCATTTCAATATTGGTATGCATGATTTGAGGCCTTGAGTTGGTCCGTGTTATGTTATAGGACTTGTTAGTATGTTCGTACAGGGTCCCGAGAGGCCCGGGTGAATTTTGGATAAGTTTTGATAAGGGACACAACTATAACCAATCTCGCTCGAGTGTAAACTTAACAAGATAATCCTCAACCGAACAATTAATCAACAGTGTTCACAATCAAGTATTTCCAACAATTGAATAACCTCCAAAATGAAATCTACTTCATAACATAGTAAATAACGAAGAAAAACACATATATCATAAAGACCGACTCACGGGCATGCTTGACAACAATGCATCGGTACTCGTCACCTCACCTATACATTGAACATGGGATAAACACGTAGCACATATGACTCAACACCTATTCCCTCAAGCTAAGGTTAGGCCAAACACTTACCTCGATTCCACGAACACAATTCAAGCCTCCACTACCGCTTTACCTCTTGATTCCACCACCAACTCGCTCAGATCTAGCCACAAGTTACTTAATTATATCAATAAATGCTAAATGAATCAATTCTAATGCATAGAAATTAGTTTTCTAAAGTTTTTCCTAAAAAGTCAACAATCGACCCCGGGCCCGCTCGGTCCAAACTCAAAATTCGGACAAAAACCCGATTACTCATTCACCCCCGAGCACGGATATATATAAGGTGTTTGGAATCCGACGTCAATTTGAGGTCTAAATCCCCAAATTCAATATTCTTAGGTTTTACCCAAAATTCTCAATTCCACCATGAAAACCCTAGATTCTAGGATGAAATCTTGTAAAAAGAAGTGAAAGATTAAAGAAAATGAGTTAGAAATCACTTACTAATAATTTGGAGAAGAAAGAGTGTTTGGAACATCGCCTCTTATGTTTTCAGGGTTTTGAAAAATGAAGAATAACTTAAAATCCCGTTTAAATATACCCCCCTCAAGGCCCACCGCACAAAGACGACCGCGGCCGCGAAGGCCCTTCCGCGGACCGCACCTAACCGACCGCGACCGCGAAGACCCTTCCGCAGACCGCACAAAATCGACCGCGGCCGCGAAGGTCCTCCGCGGACCGCACTGGAGGGTTCAGAGATCTGTACTTCTTTGAACCTGCAACAGCCCTGTTCTAAGCCAAAAAACATCCCGGGACCTACCCGAAACTCACCCGAGCCCTCGGAACTCCTAACCAAATGTGCAAACAACCTCAAAAACATCATACGGACTTATGCGTGTAATAAAATCACCAAAATAACATCATAAACATTGGATTAAACCTCATAATCAATGAAATTTCTCAAAAACTTCTTAAACTTTAAATTTTTCATTTTTGACCCGAATAACGTCAAACGATGTCCGTTTCTTACCAAACTTCACAGATAACACATATAAATCATATCGAACATGTAACGGGCTCCGGAACCAAGATACGGGCCCGATATCACAGGTTTCACATAAAATTATATTGTCAAAAACCTTTATATTTTTCAGAAAATAATTTTCTTTAAAAATTCATTTCTCGGACATGGGACCTCGAAATTCGATTCCGGGCATACGCCCAAGTCCCATATTTTCCTACGGACCCTCCGGGACTGTCAAATCACGGGTCCGGGTTTGTTTACCAAAAATGTTGACCAAAGTCAACTTTACTCAAATTTCAACACAAAAAAAATCATTTTCATTAGTTTTTCTCATAACAGCTTCCCGGTTACAGGCTCGGGTTGCGCACGCAAATCGAGGTGAGATAAAAGGAGGCTCTCATGACCTCGGGACACAGATTTAGCTAGAAATACACGGGATGCCCTTTTGGGTCATCACAATCTCCACCTCTAAAACAAACGTTCGTCCTCGAACGGACGCAGAAAGATACCTGAATCGGGGAAAAGATGGGGATATCGGCTCAGCATATCGGACTCGAACTCCCAAGAAGCTACCTCAACAGGCTTCCCTCACCACTTAACACGAACCGAAGGATAACTTTTTGATCTCAACTGACGAGCCTGCCGGGCTAATATGGCTACTGGCTCCTCTTTATAAGTCAAATCCTTGTCCAACTAGACACTACTGAAGTCTAGCACATGAGATGGGTCGGCAACATACTTCTGAAGCATAGATACATAAAACATCGGATGCACGGCTGATAAACTCGGTGGTAAAGCAAGTCAGTAGGCCACCTCTCCTACTTTCTCAAGAATATCAAATGGACCAATGTACCTAGGGATAAACTTGCCCTTCTTTCTGAATCTCGTCACGCCCTTCATAGGTGACACCCAAAGCAATACCCGGTCTCCTATCATAAATGCCAAATCACGAACTCTGCGGTATGCATAACTCTTTTTCCTGGACTGAGCTGTACGAAGTCTATCCTGAATGATCTTCACCTTGTCCAAGGCATCCTGAACTAACTCTGACCCCAACAATCTAGCCTCTCCCGGCTTGAACCACCCAACTGGCGACCGACACCTCCTACCATACAACGCCTCATAAGGAGCCATATGAATGCTCGGCTGGTAGCTGTTGTTGTAGGCAAACTCAGCTAAAGGCAAAACCTGGTCCCATCAACCTCCAAAGTCAATGACAGATGCTCGCAACATATCCTCCAAGATCTGAATAGTGCGCTCAAACTGCCCGTCCGTCTGAGGATGAAACGTTGTGCTCAACTCAACCCGTGTGCCCAACTCACGGTGAAATACTCTCCAGAAATGGGAGGTAAACTGAGTACCTCGGTCAGAAATAATGGACACGGGCACACCATGCAGGAGAACAATCTCCCTGATGTAGATCTTTGCCAACTTATCCAAAGAATACAAAACTGATACGGGAATGAAGTGTGTTGACTTGGTCAGCCTATCCACAATGACCTACACCGCATCAAACATCCTCCGTGTCAGTGGGATCCCAACTATGAAGTCCATGGTAACACGCTCCCACTTCCACTCGGGAAGCTTAATCTGCTGCATCAAACCACTGGGTCTCTAGTGCTCGTACTTAACCTGCTGACAGTTCAAGCACCAAGCTACATATGCCACAATGTATTTCTTCATTCTCCGCCACCAATAATTCTGCCGGATATCCTGGTACATCTTTGCGGCGCCCGAATTAATGGAATAACGGGAACTATGGGCCTCCTGCAATATCAACTCATGAATACCATCAATATCAGGCACACAAATATGGCCTTGCATCCTCAAGACTCCATTATCATCAACTGTAACCTGCTTGGCACCTCCGTTCCAGACCGTATCTCTAAGAATACATAAATGACGATCATCATACTGCCGGTCTCGCATACGATCAAACAATGAAGAACGGGCTACAGTATAAGCTAAAATGTTGCCAGCCTCAGAAACATCAAGTCTCATGAACCGATTGGCTAAAGCCTTAACATCTATAGCAAGTGGTCGGTCTCCGACCGGTATATAAGCAAGACTACCCATGCTGGCTGACTTTCGGCGCAAAGCATCAGCCACCACATTGGCCTTTCCCGGATGTTATAGAATGGTAATGTCATAATCTTTCAATAGCTCTAACCATCTTCTCTCCCTCATATTCAACTCTTTATTCTTGAACAGATACTTCAAACTCTTATGGTTCGTGAACACCTCACACGAAACACCATACAAATAATGCCTCCAAATCTTCAACACATGAACAATGGCTGCTAACTCCAAATCGTGAACTGGATAGTTCTTCTCATGAATCTTCATCTGAAGAGAAGCATAGGCTATAACCTTGCCATCCTACATCATCACTATACCAAGTACAACCCGTGAAGCATCACAATACACAGTATATGGCCTTGAACGTGTGGGAAAAACTAACACCGGTGTCATGGACAAGGCTGTCTTGAGCTTCTGAAAGATCGCCTCACACTCGTTTGACCACCTGAACTGGGCACCTATTTGGGTCTATCTGGTCATTGGGGCTGCAATAGATGAAATGCCCTTCACAAATTGACGATAATAACCTGCTAAGCCCAAGAAGCTCCGAATCTCTGTAGCTGAGGTGGGTCTAGGCCAATCTCTGACTGCTGAAATCTTCTTGGGATCCACCTGAATACCCTCTGCCGACACCACATGACCTAAAAATGCCACCAAACTGTACCAGAACTCACACTTGGAAAATTTGGCATACAACTGACTGTCCTTCAGAGTCTGGAGGATGACTCGAAGGTGCTGCTCATGCTCCTTCCCGGCTGCGGGAGTATATCAACATATCATCAATGAAAACAATAACAAACGAGTCCAAATAGGTCCTGAACACTCGGTTCATCAACTCCATAAAAGTAGTTAGGGAATTTGTCAACCCAAATGACATCACCAAGAACTCATAATGCCCGTACCGAGTGCGGAAAGCTGTCTTAGGGACATTGGATGCCCTAATCCTCAACTGATGGTAGCCAGATCTCAAATCAATCTTGGAAAACATTGTGGCACCCTGAAGTTGGTCGAATAAATCATCAATCCTAGGCAAAGGATACTTATTCTTGATAGTAACCTTGTTAAATTGCCGGTAGTCAATACACATCCTCATTGAGCCATATTTCTTTTTAACAAACAACACTGGGGCACCCCAAATGGAAACACTAGGCCTAATGAAGCCCTTATCCAGCAAGTCCTGTACCTGATCCTTAAATTCCTTCAGCTCTGGCGGGGCCATACGATATGGCGGAATGGAAATGGGTTGAGTGCCCGGAGCCAACTCAATGCAAAAATCAATATCCCTGTCGGGATGCATACCCGGCACGTCAGCAGGGAATACCTTTGGAAACTCACGAACCACGGGCACAGACTCCATAGAAGGAACCTCGTCACTAGAATCATGAACATATGCCAAATAGGCCAAAAAACCCTTCTCGACCATGCGCCGAGCCTTTATATATGAAATAACTCTACCGGAAGAATGACTAGGAGTTCCTCTCCACTCCAGTCGAGGTACTCCCGGTAAGGCCAAGGTCACAATCTTGGCATAACAGTCCAAAATAGCATGGTATGGAGATAACCAATCCATCCCCAAGATGACATCGAAATCAACCATATCAAGAAGCAAGAGATCTACATGAGTCACCAGACCACCAATAACCACTAAGCATGAATGGTAGACTCGATCTACCACAATAGAATCAGCCACCGATATAGATACATATATAGGAGTACTCAGGGAATCACGGGGCATAATCAGATAAGGAGAAAAATATGAAGACACATAGGAGAATGTAGACCCCGGATCAAATAAAACCGAAGCATCTCTGCTGCAAACTGAAACCATACCTGTAATAACTACATCAGAGGCCTCAGCCTCAAGTCTGGCGGGAATAGCATAGCATCGGGGCTGAGCCCCACCAATCTGAACATCCCTGGGTCGACCTACAACGGCCTGACCTCTACCTCTCATATCCTATCCTCCACCTCTAACTGTCTGGCCTCCACCTCTGGCACCTCGACCTCCACCCCTAGCTGGCTGAGGAGGTGGGGGTGTACCTGGTGCGGGAATCATAGCACGGGAACCCTGATGCTGAGAACCACTAAAAGCTCGGGGGCAATACCTAGCAATATGCCCTGGAACACCACAAGAGTAACAAGACCTTTGCTGCTGAGACTGCTGGCCCTGAAACTATCCCTGTCGACCAGAATAACCACCCTGGAAGCTCTGAAGCGGCGGTGAACTGATAGGAACTGGTGGTGCATTGATAGGAGCTGGCGGTGCACTGCGGGATACCTGAAGTGCCGACTTGTATGGTCTAGGAGGATGACCTCTGCCAAAAGAATCTCTGCCTCCAGATGAGGCACCACTGAATCAGCCGAAATGACGAGGTCTCTTGTTAGATCCCTGACCACTGCCCTGTGACAAGACCATCTCAATGCGCCTGGCCATATTGGCTGCCTCCTGGAATGAAATATCGGTACCTGACTCCCTGGCCATCTGAAGTCTAATAGGCTGAGCTAGCCCCTCAATAAACCTCCTCACCCTCTCTCGATCGGTGGGGATTATCATGATAGCATGTCAGGCCAAAGTGATAAACCTGGTCTCGTACTGGGTGCCTGTCATAGAGCCCTGCTGGAGACGCTCAAACTGCCTCTGAAGATCCTCTCTCTGGGAAACTGGTAGAAACTTCTCCAAGAACAACTCGGAGAACTGAGCCCAAGATAACGGCAAAGATCCAGCTGGCCTGGTCAAGCAAAACCTCTCCACCAAGTCATGGCGATACCAGAAAGAAGGAATGTAGCAAAATCAACCCCATTGGTCTCTACGATCCCCATGTTCCGAAGAACCTCATAACAACTGTCCAAGTAATCCTGGGTATCTTCTGATGGTGCACCAGTAAATGTAGTGGGAAATAACTTGGTGAGCCGATCCAATCTCCACAAGGCATCGGCAGACATAGATGCTCCCTCAACTGCCTGTGCCAAATCACCCGGCTGAGCTGCTCCAGCTGTCTGAGCTGCTGGAGTCTAGAACTGAGAAGCTAACTGCTCTGGTGTGCGTTAGCAAGAGTCTGGGCCCCTCCCCCAGCCTGAGAGACAGCTGGTGCAGTAGGAAGTAGACCGGCCTGAGCCACACTCTCCATAAGGCCCACTAAGCGGACCAGAGCGTCCTGAAGTACCGGGGTGGCAATGAACCCCTCTAGGACCTGAGTTGGTCCAACTAGAACCGTCTGAGAAGGAACCTCATCGGCAAATCTACTTGTGGGTCCTCTACTGGGGTTTTTGCTCTGGGCTGAGCCCTGCCCCTGCCTCGGCCTCGGCCCCTCGTCAGAGCTGCAACTGGAAGATCGGGCTACTGATCGGTAGATGAGGAAGCACGCGTTCTCGCCATCTGCGAGGTAACAGAATATAAACTCAATTAGCATTTAGAATTCATATCGCACGACAGAGAAGAATAGATGTGAAGTTATTCCTAACTTTGCAGACTCTATGGGATAATAACAGGCGTCTCCGTACCGATTCCTCAGACTCTACCAAGTTTGTCCGTGAATTGTGAGACCTAGGCAACCTAGGGCTCTGATACCAACTTGTCACGACCCGAAATTCCCATCATCGGGGCGGTGATGGAGTCTAACGTTGAACCCGCTAGACAAGCCAACGTGTTTAATCATATTTACTAAAAACCATTAATATTAAATAATAACAGGTAAGAGTCAGCCTTCCATAAATAACAGATACGAATAAGAACATAAGGAGGGATTACATAACTAAATCCACAACTTAACAAAATACTTAATTTAGCCAATCCGGATCTTTGGAGTCACAACTCACGGACTGTCTAAGAATAGTACACAAAATAGTCTGAAAGAAATGATACATATGTTTCTGAAGTACAAAAATCAGACTGAGATGGAATAAAGAAGGGGACGCCAAGGCCTGCGGACGACTGCAGGTCTACCTCAGTGTCTCCGATAGACTGAAGGATACTCCCTCGATCAGTGTCCACTGGGTCCGGTATCGTAATCTGCACAACATAAAGAAGTGCAGGTGTAGCATCAGTACAACCGACCCCATGTACTGAGTAAGTGTCGAGCCTAGCCTCGGCGAAGTAGTGACGAGGCTAGGACACGACAAATAATAAACACCTGTCCAATTCAATAATATAGAACATGAATAAAGGCAGGAAAATAACCAGTTAAGTGTAAAACGTGGGAGAACATACGGGGGACAAGGGGAAAACAATTACAAAATCATAGAACGAGGCAACAGTTTAAGTATCAAAAATAGCACAGGAAGTAAACACATAGAAAAAACAAGTACACGGCATCACCCATCGTGCTTTACTCTCATCCTCACCAAAACAAGTGCACAACATCACCCTTCGTGCTTTTACTCTCATCCTCACCAAAACAAGTAAATAAATATACGGCATCACCCTTCGTGCTTTTACTCTCATCCTCATAATGCAATGAATAAATAAAACGGCACGACATTATTCTTCGTGCTTTTAAATATTAAATCATGACAGGGCATCACCCTTCGTGCTTTACACTCTCATCCTCACAATGCAATGAATAAATAAAACGGCACGACATCACCCTTCGTGCTTTTACTCTCATCCTCACAATGCAATGAATAAATAAAACGGCACGACATTATCATTCGTGCTTTTAAATATTAAATCATGATACGACATCACCCTTCGTGCTTTACACTCTCATCCTCACAATGCAACAAATAAATACACGGCATCACCCTTCGTGCTTTTACTCTCATCCTCACAATGCAACAAATAAATACACGGCATCACCCTTCGTGCCTTACACTCTTCCTCACCCAAACAATATCAAGAACCACAGTTTGGCAAGGAAAATCAATAACATGTATCATAATCACAACATCCCCACAAGGGAAAAACAGTAGAAACAAATACTGTCCCGGCAAGGGACACAACTATAACCAATCTCGCTCGAGTGTAAACTTAACAAAATATCCTCAACCGAACAACAGTGTTCACAACAAAGTATTTCTAACAATTGAATAACCTCCAAAATGAAATCTACTTCATAACACAGTAAATAACGAAGAAAAACACATATATCATAAAGACCGACTCATGGGCATGCTTGACAACAATGCATAGGTACTCGTCACCTCACCTATACATTGAACATGGGATAAACACGTAGCACATATGACTCAACACCTATTCCCTCAAGCTAATGTTAGGCCAAACACTTACCTCGATACCACGAACACAATTCAAGCCTCAACTACCGCTTTACCTCTTGATTCCACCACCAACTCGCTCGGATCTAGCCACAAGTTACTTAATTATATCAATAAATTCTAAATGAATCAATTCTAATGCATGAAAATGAGTTTTCTAAAGTTTTCCCCAAAAATTCAAAAATCGACCCCGGGCCCGCTCGGTCCAAACTCGAAATTCGGACAAAAACCCGATTACTCATTTACCCCCGAGCCCGGATATATAAATGGTTTGGAATCCGACCTCAATTTGAGGTCTAAATCCCCAAATTTCAATATTCTTAGGTTTTACCCAAAATTCCCAATTCCACCATGAAAACTCTAGATTCTAGGATGAAATCTTGTAAAACGAAGTTAAGGATTAAAGAAAATGAGTTAAAAATCATTTACTAATGTTTTGGAGAAGAAAGAGTGTTTGAAAAATCGCCCATTATGCTTTTAGGGTTTTGAAAAATGAATAATAACTTAAAATCCCGTTTAAATATACCCCCCTGAGGGCCCACCGCAGACCGCGCAAAGATGACCGCTACTGCGAAGGCCTTTCCGCGGACCGCACCTCATCGACCGCGGCCACGAAGACGCTTCCGCGGACCGCACAAAATTAACCGCGGCTGCGAAGGTCCTCCGCAAGCCGCACAAAGACGACCGCGGACTGCACTGGCGGGTTCAGAGATCTGAACTTCTCTGAACCTACAACAACCATGTTCTAAGCCTAAAAACATCCCGGGACCTACCTGAAACTCACCCGAGCCCTCGGAACTCCTAACCAAATGTGCACACATCCTCAAAAACATCCTACGGACTTATTCGTGTAATAAAATCACCAAATTAACATCATAAACATAGGATTAAACCTCATAATCAATGAAATTTCTAAAAAACATCTTAAACTTCAAATTTTTCATTTTTGACCTGAATCACGTCAAACGAAGTCCGTTTCTTACCAAACTTCACAAATAACACATATAAATTGTATTGAACCTGTACCGGACCCCATAACCAAGATACGATCCCGATACCACATGTTTCACAGAAAATTTCATTTTCATAAACCTTTACATTTTTCAGAAAACAATTTTTTTTAAATATTCATTTCTCGGACTTGGGACCTAGGAATTCGATTCCGGACATACGCCCAAGTCCCATATTTTCCTACGGACCCTCTTGGACCGTCAAATCACGGGTGCGGGTCCGTTTACCAAAAATGATGACCAAAGTCAACTTTACTCAAATTTCAACACAAAAATATCATTTTCATTAGTTTTTCTCATAACGGCTTCCCTGCTACACACATGGGCTGCGCACGTAAATCAAGGTGAGATAAAAGGAGGTTCTCATGACCTCGAGATACAGATTTAGCTAGAAATACATGGGATGACCTTTTGGGTCATCACAATTTCATGAATCCATCTTCGTTTTTTGCATTTGATTGACAATTTCAAAGTGAAATTTGGGGATTTTGTCAAAAGTTTCATAAAGTGAATTTTTGAGTTTTGAATATCGATTCTGAGTCGGATTTGAGTGTAAATAGTATGGTTGGACTCGTAATTGAATGGGCTATCGAATTTTATGAGTTTTGTCGCCTTCCGAGGCGCGAGCCCAGGTTTGGCTATTTTGCCTGGGCTTTTGATTAAAGATTCGACCTTTTTCTATTGGGATTGGTTCCTTTAGTATGTTTGATGTATTTGAGTTATTTTTGGATAGTTTCGAGCCGTTTGGCGGTCGGAACGCGTGGGATGGCATCTTTGGAGCATCGCTTGGCTTGCTCGGTATGGGTATTGGCTCGTTCGACGTAAGTAACTCTTCTAAACTTAGTGCTGAAGGTATGACACCCCGCAATACGTGTTATGTAATTGGTATTAAGGTGACGCACATGCTAGGTGATGGGCGTAAGGGTGTTCACCCTGTAAATTAGGACTTGGTTGTTCCCATGGTACTGTATAGTGGCCCTATTTTGTTGATATTTGTGTTTCCACCATATGATAAAGTATCTGTGCTGTCAATCATGCTAAATATCATGTTTAGGCTTTTATGCTGATATTGTTATGACCCATGGTGGCCATTCTTGCTGTCATCTCACTGATTTCATTGATATTTTATACTCAGTTATATTCATACATTCATATCATATCTTAGTCTCGGTGTTGTTTATTGATACATCATATCATTATGTCGGGCTAGTTTCATGACATTGTGAGCCCGAGGCTGAGATTGGATAGATTGATGGATGGGTGAGGCTAAGAGCCTGATTGTGAGTGACAGTTATAGGATCGGTTGCACGACACATCATGTTATATTGATTTATGCTTGGATCTGTCTTATGATAGCGGTTGGGTTGTAGAAGCCCCTCCAGAGTTTGTACACACCCCCAATGAGCGCGGTTGATTATATTGAGGTATGGATCTTCCTTGGACATGGATCTTGTCTGAAGCATTATATACTTGGAGATGGATCTTCTCTATGGGGTTGGATTGGCCTTCCTCGGTACTGAATGATTGATGATCAGTGATGTATATACTCCGAGATGGATCTTCCCTGGGTCGTATGGGCCATATACACTACCGAGTGGTTGAGCATTGATGAGTGGAAAGAGTCAGATAGTGATATTGAGTACTCCGAGAGTGTGAGTACATGATTCATCTCTGGGATACATGGCATTGGCATGCATACATGACATACATGCATAGAGATGCATTTTCCTCATGTTGTGTGGCATCACGTCATTCATGATTTACACACACATTTACATGTGGGCATAGAGAGGTATTTTATACTCGTTATTTGGAAAGAAAATGAAACTTTTCACTTACCGGTGAAAGGATTTTGAGAAAAATCACAGTTTTCAAACTTACTTGTATTTTTGGGAATTTTTTGCAAACGAATTGAATTTTTACTAAGATACTTGAAAAGCATACCTATTTTATGGAACTATGAACGAATTGAGTATTTTCTAAGATACCCCTTTATACTTGCATTTTTGCTGTTATGAACTTTTTTGGAAATATTGGTGTTGTACCCGATCCGGTGTTAGCTCGTCACTGCTTTCAACCTAAGGTTAGTTTTGTTACTTACTCAGTACATGGGTAGGTTGTACTGATACTACACTTCTGCACATTGCATGCAGATGTTGGTTGCAGTTGTTGTTGTGTTCGAGGGTTGCTGGATTTGAAGATGTACCCACGTCCATGTCATAGTTGCCTCTGTTGTTTGAGATAACCTTAGATTAAATTGTGTTGTTTATGTACTTTTAAAAAAGACTATATATTTATTTCATTTCCGCTTTGTAAACTCTATTCTTATAAGCTCATGATTTGTACTACCAGTCCTTGGAAATGTAATAGATACATAATTTTTTTTAATTGACTTGTTAAGATTATTGAATTCTGATAGTTATTAGTTGGCTTACCTAGCAGGTTGTGCCATTACGACTAGCGGATTTTGGATCGTGACATGAACACCGACAGTCTTGCCGATGAACCCCTACAATATAATGAGGTAAATCATGTATGTGGTGACACATTAGCTGCATCTACCGATGTTAATCATATATCTGGTGAAATAAGAAAGGAAGGGACTACTAAACCAGAGGTGTCGTTTGTCATACCACTTGAAACTGACGGGGATGTATCCAAAGAAATACATGTATCACAATTTGAGCTGGAGGATGAGTACCTTCCAAGTCAAATTCCAGACACTAAAATTGTGATACATCAAGAAANTGTCATACCACTTGAAACTGACGGGGATGTATCCAAAGAAATACATGTATCACAATTTGAGCTGACGGATGAGTACCTTCCAAGTCAAATTCCAGACACTAAAATTGTGATACATCAAGCAGCAAAAGTTGTTTATTCAACCCCTTTACCCTCTCATAGGACTTGATGTCCAAGTCGATAGTATTCTTCGCCTTACAAGTAGAATTACGACTCGGCCGATTAGCCCATATTTGCTTTTTATGTGAAAGTCCTAATTGATTTGCTTGTCCCCTAGTCTTTTACATTTTTTGAGCAACCTAGGCTTAGTCTAGAACCATCCCAAGTAGAGGTCCTAATGCCTCCAGGGCCATAGGTAAGGGACGGGTAGTGCACGCATAGGAAACGAACTAGAATTAACTAGAACACTAAGTAAAAACTTAAATATAGTAATCGGGTAGCAGGAGATGATAGTCTCTGCCCGCTGGATAATGAGTAACACCCCCGTCTTGGGGGAGTTGCAAAGTATTATTTATGTTGCATGGGGTGATCCTATAGGCTAAAAAATTTAGGACCCCCCATCCCTATGAACGAATTGAGTATTTTCTAAGATACCCCTTTATACTTGCATTTTTGCTGTTATGAACTTTTTTGGAAATATTGGTGTTGTACCCGATCCGGTGTTAGCTCGTCACTGCTTTCAACCTAAGGTTAGTTTTGTTACTTACTCAGTACATGGGTAGGTTGTACTGATACTACACTTCTTCACATTGCATGCAGATGTTGGTTGTAGTTGTTGTTGTGTT
>MDKH01081677.1:0-43964 GCA_005239495.1 Nicotiana undulata | reverse complement strand
CTATACCTCTCGGTAGATTGAGTGGCTTTTCCCTAATTGCCTCTCTCGAGACCAATTGGGTGTAAAAATCATACAAGCAATATAGGCTCAAGTAGGGTTTTACTATCTCTAGATTTAACCCGTTAATTGGGACTATCAATCTTTTGAATACGTCCCAATTCTTTGTTGGACTGATTTTCTAGACTCAAGTTCTCTTTCTCAAGAAGAACCCAAGTCAAATAAACACCAATGTGTTTGCAACCACTAATTTAACATGAAAACCATAAATTAGCCCAAATACCAATTAAAGGACCCATCAAACACCCACACTAGGGTTGAGACACAACCCTAGCTAATGGGTTTAGCTACTCATGATAAGAGAAGAAATCAGAGTAATAGATGAAGAATAACCCATATAATTGAATTACAAACTAAAATTGAGAGATTCAATGTTAAAACACTTCTAAAATTACTCAAAATAGCGTAACAATATCGTTCACGAGCTCCTGAATATATCAGAGTACAAAAGCTCACCTAAAAATGGGAAAATAAACTATTTATACTAAGCCAAATTTTCTGGACAAAATACCCTGCGGGGTCTCCGCGGACCGCACAAAATGGACTGCGGCCGCGCTGAGGTCTTTGGCTTGAAAAACTGAGTCTCTGAACTTGGCCACCGCGGTCCGCATAAAATGCACCGCGGCCGTAGTGGTTTCAGTGCGGACCGCGCAAATTGGACTGCGGTCCGCGTTGGTCTTCTGGCCTTCAAAATTAATGCTCTCTGAATCTCCTCAGTGCGAACCGTGCAAAATGGACTGCGGTCCGCGTTGGTTCGGCCTTCAAAATTAATGATCTGAATCTCCTCAGTTCGGACCGCGCAAAATGGATTGCGGTCCGCGGTGGTTTGGCCTTCAAAAAGTACTCTCTGAATCTCTTCAGTGCGGACCGCACAAAGTGGACTGCGGTCCGCACTGGTCAGTTGGACTTTGCTTGTGCTTGTTCTTGGTACTTGTGCATGTTTCACTCCTTTTTAGCAGGTTTTTGACTATTTGTCACCCTTTTTGACTAAACCTTGCAACAAGCACAACAAGTAAGCCTTTAGGACTATTTTGCATTAAATTTCATCCAAAACTTAAGCAAGAAAGAGTGTAAATTAAGGTAAAATCCCTAGTTATCAACTCGCCCAAACTTAAGCTTCTGCTTGTCCTCAAGAAAACAAAATAAGCCCCACCCCTTTTTGAGTAAGTCCAAGAATATTCAGTTGTCCTAAGGTAACCTCTTCTAGCATCAATTGGGACTAACAATTTCCCTCAATGCAAATGAATCATTAACAACATTTGACCTTTTAACACCATGGATTTCAGTGCGACACAAGAGCATCAAGAGTTTACTCGACTCATCAACGAAACTCTTACTACTACTTTGGTCATTTTGGAACCTAAACTCATACTCCTCAACTCTCCCTAAGCAAACCTCACTTTAAGATTGTAACACTCAGAACAAGGATAATGGGAGTTCACTCATCTCTCTCAAGGAAAAGACTCAAGTCCGGCTCAAAGTACCATAGGCTTGCCCCTTATGTGAGTCGCCACTAATGTAGCTTCATTCAACTCAAGATCATATAGGACTTTTGTGGATACATGATGAAGGTTTTTGGTTCAAGGTAGGAAATATTTGGTCTAGGTAGGTACCATCTTCCCTTAAACACTTCATTTGTTTCACTTTTTGTGCACATTCTCTTGACTTCTTGAGTCATTAAGCTCTTTATGAGGGGTTAGAGAAACATAATGTCACTCCTTCTTGTTCATTTCAATCATTTTTCTCCTTTCTAAGCATTACACACCTTTAATCTCTTTTCTTTCATTGATTCCCTTTACTTCTTCTAAATTGTTCATTCTTTTTGACTTTTTGAATTTCTTTTCTTTCTTTTTCATTGCCTTTTCTTTTCTTCATTTTGTACATTCTTTTTCACTTTGTTGCATTCCTCGTCTCTCCCCCAAACTTACACTTTTGCCTTGTGTTAAGGAAAGAAGGGGTGCCAAGAGGGTCAAAACGGGTAAAGGCTTGTATCATGGTTTTTGAAAGAAAAAGGTCTAAGGCTCAAAAGGGTTGACTAGGAAAATTGTCATTGGTAGGCTATGAAAATGTTCAAGTCATCATTTGGATCAAGGAGAGCCTATAATCACATCTCAAGTCAAACTACACTTAGGATTTTTCCTAGACAAACATTGAGGGCAAGTTCTAGACTAATGGCACGGGACTTGGACTTGCAATTCAAATTCTCACCACTCAAGCTATAGGATTGCTAAAGAAACAGAGTTGGGGGCCCACAACGACCTTAGCTATGATTTGAGCAACACAATGGTCCCGAAAAATCACTTGATGATTATCGGTCAACACAAGAGTCTCAAGATCACAACTTTCACCATCCTAAACACAACGATTTGTGTTTTACCATAGCATCAAATGCAAATGTGTTAGGCCCAAGTGAAGCTTTGCTTGAGGCACCATTACTCACTAACTACTATTTACACAAAAAGAAAAAAGAAAAACAGACTCAAACCCTTAAGAAGGTTATCAAACCATCCATCCTCTGAAGAGCCACCCGGTTCACATAAATTCCACCTTTGGAAAGAACAGTGGCATTAAGAAAACCAAAGGCTTATTGCACGCGAAAATTCAAAACAAGAAGCTACGAAAATAAAATAAGAAGCTATGAAAAGGAAAAATGCGGGAAGTAAAATGCGTAAAGTAAAATGAATATATACAAGAGGGGAATTAATCGAATATACATAAGGGGGAATGAATATATACATCAGAAAGTAACTTTATATACAGACCAAATGTACGAAATACGAAAAGTACTAGAATTGTAAAGTTATGTACATACCAAAAGCAAAACAAAAGCATAATAAAAATAGTATCAAATATGTACAGTCGTCCAAATCCAAAATAAGGCTACCCCTTCAAATGAGAGATAGCATTGTCCTCAATGCTAACTAACCAAAAATAGCACAAATAGAAGTAGAAGAGTAAAGATAAACTCCTTATAGGCCCTCCATCTGCATAGGATCCATAGTATAGGTCCCGGGGTCTGTGGACTGCATGGGAGCCTGTGACTGGTCCTCAGAACCCTGTATCTCTATCGGGACCTGGATCCCCTCTGTAACCTGGGCCTGTACTGGCAGCTGTGGCTGACTCGAGATACCTCCTTGAGGGTCCGCCAACTCTATAACAATATCCTCAGTACTGGGAATCACTCTTTTCCTCTTTGGTGGCCTCTCTATCTCCAGCTCTGACTCAGGCTGGGTAGCTGGGTCATGCAATAGCAGGTCCAAAGGCAAATGGTCTACCTTCATCTTATCTACATCCTCCTATAATTTCTTCACTGACTCCTTGGAGGCACGTGTCTTCCTCAGCTTCTTAGTCTCCTTGGCAAGATCTTTCAGTGCCTTCCATGATTGCCAACAGCGTCCATAATCAACTTTTGGTTCTCAAGGATCTTCATCTGGTTGCCCAAAATCTCATTAAGAGTGTCCTTCATAGACTGTGGGACCTGTTGCGGAGGAGGTCCAGCTTGGGCTGCCACCGTCGTAGAAAGGACAGTCAGCTTAGAAGTAGCTGCATGCATCCAGTTGTTGATACTGGATAGGGACTGGATCAGTCAGTGGGCAGTTAGAGGATATGCCCGTGATGAAGGAATGCCTGGGGCTGCGGAAGTTGAGGGGCCTGGAGCAATGTATGGGGTGGCTGAGGCAGGCTGAGTAGATGCAACTACAACCACTGGCTCTTCAGACTGGCCAGTGGAAACAATGGCTTTTCCTTTGAAACTCTTGCTCTTGGGGTTGTCATCACCCTAAAGGCTGTACAAGGAGAACGGAGCCTTTGGCTTCACCTTTACATCAAACTTCCTCCTCTCTACCTTTTGGTCCTCAAAGTACATAGTCAATAAGTTGGGGAAAGGGTAGGATATGTCGCCTTCATTCACCGCCCGACTGATTACCCATGACATCATATTCCCGACGTTAATCGGGTACCCTGCCATGATTGAGGCCACTAGCACAACACGACTGAGAGGAAAAGAGTTTTCATGAAAGGTGGGGTCTAGCCTGCTACACACGAATGTCTCCCAACCTTTAGCTTCAAAGTTCAATGTTCTCCTCAGAATCTGCTTCCTTGTTTGCAACCAGTCTGGGGTGGTACCCGGGATTGCAAATTGTTCAGCTAGCCATGGGCGAGCATCATCCCCTAAGTTTAACTTCTCAAAGTACTCCGACTCATTCTCATCATCGAAGTCAAGGTACCCATTTATTGCATTCCCATCAAAAGCACTGTCAGATTCCGCACCTTAGTCGCTTTGGAGTCTTGTTTAACATAGGCAACATTAGTGTAAAACTCCTTTACTAGGTGCTCATTTTCCTCCACCACCCGGCAATTGAAGTAGTCCCAGCCTTTTCTTTCTGTGAAATGTTTTAGCACATTGGGGTTTTCTGGCAGAAGATTTCTTTTGATGAACTTTTGCTCCAGGATCATTTTTTCTCAGGCCACCATTCCCGGAATTTATGAAAGGCCGTTTCACTTACAAACCGATCTTGCCATGCTTCAGGGTTTCTTATTCTTTTAACTCCCTCTACTTGCGGTTCACCCCATCTTTGGGATTCATCCCCTGCTTCTTCTTCTTCAAAGTGCTCACATGATAGTGAAGTTGTGGGTGAGGTGGAGTATTCATGATCACTCCCTGCAGCTGAGCCCTCAAACGACTCAGAATGTGTTGATGCTTGGGCAGGAGGGGAGTCAGAAGGTTCATTTGTCAATCTGAACCTCTCCGGAAAGTCTGGGACATACTCTGGTACTGACTCTGAATCAGATGCCTCTCCAGAGGGTGCATACTCACTTCCCGATTGGGAAGCAACTCTATCCAAGGCTCTGATTGTTTTTCTGGTGGTTTTTATGGCTTGCCGGACTTGGGGGGCTAATTTGATCATCCCTTTGCCTCTCCCCCGGGAGGATTCTCCCTTTCCGCTTGGTTTTCGACCACCACCTCTTGATTGAACCATGATCTGCAAGTTGAATTCATGTAAAGTTTGTTAGTGGCCAAGCAGTGGATAGATTAGTGAACACAAAGGTAGCAGGTATTTGGAGTTGGAGTTGCAGAAGTTGCAGACCGTGGACCGCACAAAATGCACTGCGGTCTGCATTAAGGCCTCGTGGACCGCACAAAAACAACCGCGGTCCGCATTAAGGTGGGGTTCAGACTACCCACACTCTGAAGATGGTCATCATGGACCGCACAAAAAGAACCGCGGTACGCACTAAGGCACCGCAGACCACACAAAATGTACCGCGGTCCGCATTAAGGCACCGCGGACCGCACAAAAATGTATCACGGTCCGCGGTCCTCATCTGGGACTTGTATGATACTAAAGCACGCGGTCAGCACAAACGCACCACGGACCGCACAGAGTCCCATCCTAGTGTTTCAATTTTAATTTTAATTCAAGTTTAAATGCACATATTATTGATACCCTGGGTGTTTAATCAGTGTAATTAATTAAAATGGGTCTAAATTAAGAATTGTGAAACAACCCCTACACATGATTAATGGACTCAAGATGAAAAAGGGGATAAAGAAAAAGAAAAACTACTAATTAAACAAGAAAATACAAAATTAAAAAGTTAGGGGGACAAAATTAAACTTACTAGATGTAGGATGAAGATGAGATGAATGAGATGAATCACTTGAAATTAGCAAGGGTGATGCACAGTGAAATTTTTACTATTGAGATATCAAGGAGCGAAAAGTGTAAAATGAGGCCCTTAAGCCCTATTTATAGAATTTTGGCCTGGTACCCACGTTACTTACCCCCACCGCGGACCGCACAAAATGACCGCGGTCCGCGGTGCTCAACTTTGTTGGGACTTGGCACTTGCTTAACGCGGACCGCACAAAAATGTAGTGCGGCCGCAGTGGTCCATCGCGGACCGCACAAAATGGCAGTGCGGCCGCGGTGGCAACTTCAGAGAGTAAATATTTAGTGAGATAGCTTTGCGGACTGCACAAAATGCACCGCGGTCCGCATTGCAAACTTCAGAGAGCTATTTTTTCCAACTTAGTCCTGTGCACTGCATCAAAATAATCCTACAACATCCCACAACTAGTTAGTCCAAAAACAGATCCTACACTACAAAGAAAATCAAAGAAAAAACAAAAAGAAAAACACATGGGTTGCCTACCAAGAAGCGCCTGATTTAACGTCGCGGCACGACGCAGGTTACCCTCAATTCACTTAAGATGGAGAAGTGCCACCACATGGCTATCATCAATCTTGCACAGGTAGTGCTTGACCCTATGCCCATTAACTCTGAAAATCTCCCCACTTTTGTTCTTTAGATCAAGTGCACCAAACGGAGTCACAAACACAACTTCAAAAGGGCCACTCCATTTCGACTTAAGCTTTCCCGGAAATAGACGTAACCGGGAGTTGAACAAGAGAACCGAATCACCTACTTTGAACTCCTTGCCACGAGCATATTTATAATGAAGGTACTTCATTTTGTCCTTGTACAAAGACGAACTGGAGTAGGCATGGAATCTGAATTCATCAAGTTCATTAGCTGCTCCACACAAAGATTGACTGCCACGTCCCATTCAAGATTCAATTTTCTCAAGGCCCACATGGCCTTATTCTCTAACTCAACCGGTAGATGGAAAGCTTTCCCAAACACCAACCAGTATAGAGACATACCGATCAGGGTCTTGTAAGCAGTCCTATAAGCCCATAGAGCGTCATCCAACTTCTTTGACCAATCGGTCCTATTTGCATTGACCGTCTTTGACAATATATTCTTGATTTCCCTGTTTGAGACATCAACTTGGCCACCCGCTTGGGGATGATAAGGAGTGGAAACTTTGTGATTGGCACCATACTTTGCAAGCAAAGTGTCAAAAGCTCTATTACAGAAATGCGACCCCCATCACTAATAATTGCACGAGGCGTGCCAAACCTTGTAAAAATGCTCTTCTTGAGATGTGCAATAACACTCCGGGCCTCATTGGTGGGTAGAGACACGGCTTCAACCCATTTAGAAACATAATCAACCGCCACGAGAATGTATGTGTTCCCACAAGAGCTAACAAATGGGCCCATGAAATTGATACCCCATACATCAAAAATATCCACTTCGAGAATGGTATTGAGAGGCATCTCATCTTTCTTCGAATTTCCCTCGGCTCTCTGACATTAGTCATATCTCTTGACTAAGTCACTAGCATCTTTGTACAATGTAGGCCAAAAGAAACCACAACTCAACACCTTTAAAGCAGTCCTTGCCCCTCCATGATGACCACCATAAGGTGAGGAGTGGCATGACTCAATAATCGACCTTTGTTCTTCTTCTGGTACACATCATTGGATAACACCATCAGTGCAAATCTTGAATAAGTATGGTTTATCCCAATAGAAATCCATGCTATCCCTCATAAGTTTCTTCCTTTGGTTGGAAGAGAGCTCAAGAGGAACAAAATCAGTGACAAGATAGTTGGAAATGTCTGCGAACCATGGCATTTCTTGCATTGACACAGAAAGAAGTTGTTCATCGGGGAAACTGTCATCAATTTCAAGCCCATCACAAGGTCGACCTTGTTCCTCCAATCGGGAGAGATGGTCAGCCACTTGGTTTTTACTTCCCTTTCTATCAATTATCTCCAAGTCGAACTCTTGAAGTAACAACACCCACCGCATGAGTCTCGCTTTGGAGTCCTTTTTTGTCATGAGATACCGGAGTGCCGCATGGTCGGTGTGAACTATGACCTTGGCACCCATAAGATAAAGACGAAATTTCTCCATCGCAAAGACTATTGCCAATAACTCCTTCTCGGTGACAGTGTAGTTCATTTGGGCCGAGTTCATTGTATTGCTAGCATAATAGATAGGGTGAAAGATCTTGTTTACCCTTTGGCCTAAAACCGTTCCCACAACCACATCACTAGAGTCACACATTAGCTCAAAATGATATCTCCAATCAGGTACGGTAATAATTGGCGTGGAAGTGAGCTTTTGCTACAATAGCTCAAATGCCTTCATACAATTGTCATCAAAGTTGAACTTGGCATCTTTCTCTAGAAATTTGCAAAGAGGATTGACCACCTTTGAGAAGTCCTTAATGAAAAGTCGGTAGAACCCGGCGTGACCAAGAAAACTCCGGACTCCCTTTACCGAAGTTGGAGGTGGCAATTTTGAAATCACTTCAATCTTTGCCTTGTCTACTTAAATTCCATTCCTCGAGATTTTGTAGCCCAACACTATCCCTTCTTCCACCATAAAATGGCATTTTTCCCAGTTTAGCACTAGGTTGGTTTCTTCACAACGAGCGAGGACTTTGTCAAGATTACTCAAGCATTCATCAAAGGAGTCCCCAACTACGCTGATTTCATCCATAAACACCTCGAGGAAATCTTCAACCATATCAGTAAAGATTGCCATCATGCACCACTGAAATGTGGCGGGTGCACTGCAAAGTCCAAAAGGCATCTTGGAGAAGGCAAATGTACCATAGGGACACGTGAAGGTAGTATTTTCTTGATCCTCCGGGGCAATCAAGATTTGGTTAATAGCCTGAATACCCGTCCAAGAAGAAATAGAAAGCCCTGCCCGCATGCATGTCAAGCATTTGATCCAAGAAAGGCAAGGGAAAATGATCCTTGCGAGTCACTTTGTTTAACTTGTGGTAATCCATGCATACCCGCCAACCTGTGACCGTTCTTGTTAGAATAAGTTCATTTTTGTCATTTTGGACCACTGTCATACCACCCTTTTTTGGAACACACTGGACCAGAGAAGTCCAAGAACTATCCGAGATTGGGTAGACAACCCCTGCATCAAGCTACTTGATTATTTCCTTCTTCACCACTTCTTGCATTGCTTCATTGAGCCTCCGTTGGTGTTCTACAGAAGGATTTGCGCCATCCTCAAGAATGATTTTTTGCATGCAAAATACGGGTTTTATTCCCCGAATGTCAGCAAGTGTCCATCCTATGGCCTTCTTCCTCCTCTTTAGCACTTTTAAGTAGAGTCTACCTGCAATTGGGTTAGGCAAGATGAAAGTATAACAAATAAAGTACGAGAGGGACCAAGATATTCATACCTGAGGTGTGGTGGAAGTGGCTTCAACTCCAATGTAGGTGGCTCTTCAATTGAAGGCTTTGTCGGAGGAGTTTTCCGATTTTCTAAGTCCAAGGATAGCTTTATAGGTCCGTCTGCATAAGAACCCATGCCTTGTAGAGCATTGGTGCTCTTAATTAATCCATCCACCAAAATGTCATCATGGTTCAATAAAGTTGCCTCCACTGGATCTTCAACATTTATCATAGAGCTTGCATCATCAATAATGACCTCGGTGACAAGGTCCATGAAAGAGCATACTTCTGTGTTGTTGGGATGCTTCATTGACTTGCAAACATGGAATACAACTTTTTCATTTCCCACCCGGAAAGTGAGCTCACCAACCTCCACGTCAACTAAGGCCTTCCCCGTTGCAAGGAAGGGCCTTCCCAAGATGATGGGAACTTCATAATCCACTTCGCAATCCAAGATAACAAAGTTCGCGGACAAAATGAACTCGTCAACCCTCACCAATACATCATCAATGATTCCTAGAGGCCTCTTCATAGTTCTATCCTCCATTTGAAGACGCATAGAGGTAGCCCTAGGTTGACCAATCCCCAATGTTTTAAAGACCGAATATGGCATCAAGTTTATGCTAGCTCCGAGGTCACACAAAGCCTTAGCGAAATCCGCACTCCCAATTGTACAAGGAATGGTAAATGCCCCGGGGTCTTCAAGCTTGGGTGCCATTTAGTGCACTATGCCACTCACTTGGTGAGTCATCTTTATAGTTTCGCACTCCATAGATCTTTTCTTCGTGACCAAGTCCTTCATGAACTTGGCATACCCGGGCATTTTCTCTAAAGCTTCAACCAAAGGGACATTGATGGAAAGACTCTTCATCATGTCGATGAATTTCTTGAATTGATTCTCTTGATTTTGCTTCACCAACCTTTGAGGATATGTAGGAGGGCCCTAGGCAATGGTCCCTTGGATTTGGGACCACCGGTTACGGCATATCAATCACGTGTTCCCTAGACGGGTTCACGTCCCTTTGCAAATCCTCACCATTATCATGAATGTCAATTCTCACCTCACTAGTAGCTGGTTCTTCCACCACTTGCTCAACCTCAATTGGTAACTCATCATTTGGCAATTCATCATCATCAACAACAATTCTCTTTTTTCTAGAAGAACTCACCTCACCGCCTCTTCCACTTCTTGTGGTCACCGCCATGGCGTGACCGGTATTGTTGTTGTTCCTACCCTTGGGGTTCACCACCGTATCGCTTGGTAGTGCTCCCTTTGGGCGTGTGTTCAAGGCGTGAGAAATTTGGCCCATTTGTACTTCAAGATTTCTAATGGAGGTGTTGTGGGAAGCCAATTGAGCATCGGAGTCCGCATTGCACTCCATCATTTGCTTGAACATTTGTTCAATTCTTCACATGTCATTACTTGATGAGCTTTGGCCTTAAGCTTGGTACGGGGGTGGGTTTCTTGGTTGTTGGTACATCGGGGGCCTTTGAATGCCCGACCCCAGGTTACCATTACCAACCAAATTGTTGTTGTTATTGCCTCCGCTCCAATTGTTATCATTATTTCTCCCCCATTGTTGGTTGTTGTTGTTCTCCTAGTTTCGTGAATTGTTGTTATTGTTCCAATTGCGTTGTCTTTGATTGCCCCAATTTTGATTGTTGCCTTAGTTGTTCCAGTTTTAATTGCTGCTTTGATTGTTCCCTTGGCTTTGATAATTATTAGCATACATGACATCCTCATCTTGATCATCATATGAAACTTCTTTGCTATACCCACTTGGTCCTTGGTCACCTTGATCATTGTTACTTTGCATTGGATTTCCCCGAGGTCTCCTTTTGTTCACCAACACATTCACTCCCTCCATGGCATTTACTTGCTTCGGCCCTTGTAATTGTTGAAGATGTGTCGTGGCAAGTTGGTTCATAGTGGTAATGATCTCGGCAATTGCTTGCCCGTGTTCTTGAAGTTCTTTGTGAAGATCATTAACACCAGAATCACCCCGAGGTACGTTTGCTCTACTCTGCCATGCTGACGATGTGTCAGCCATCTCATCTAAGATCTCACATGCCTCGGGGTAAGTCAACTTCATGAAATTTCCACCAGCCAATTGATTGACCACACATTGATTGACGGTGTTTATGCCCCGGTAGAAGGTCTGCTGAATCATGGCTTCAGTCATGTCATTATTTGGACATTCCTTTATCATGGTCCGGTAGCTCTCCCAAATCTCATGCAAAGGCTCATTTGGCTCTTGTTTGAAAGCCAATATTTCATCTCTAAGCGCTGCCATGTGACTGGGATAGAAGAATTTTGCAATGAACTTGTCTGCTAGCTCGTCCCATCTAGATATGGAGTGGTTAGGAAGCCTTTCGAGCCAATCAAGTGCCTTCTCTCTAAGAGAGAAGGGAAACAACCGAAGCCTCAAAGCATCTTCTGAGACATTCGTCTTCTTACTTCCCCAGCATGTATCTACGAATCCCTTCAGATGCTTGTAAGCATTTTGGTGGGCGGCTCCGGTGAAATAGCCCCGCTACTCCAAGAGTGTCAGCATCACATTTGTTATTTGAAAATTTTCCGCCCGGATTCTAGGCGAGACAATAGCACTGGCGTACCCCTCATTTGGAAGGACCCGAGGGGCTACTCTGGGAGGTGGAGGCGGGGAGGGTCTGGAATGTCCTCATTAATAGTGGCCTGTCGGCCCCATCTGGGAGGTGTTACTTGGTTTATTTCATCTTCTTGGTTGTCATATACCTCCTCCCTCGGAATGATGTTTCCCATAGGATCCGCCATTAGAACTTGAATTGATTCAACATACACGTTAACAGAAAAAGGAAAGAAAAACACTTAACACCACTATTCACGTAGATAATCAACACAGTATAACTCCCCGGCAACGGCACCAAAAAGTGATCGGCGCCCACCTACACTACTAAATAGTAGCAAGATGAGGGTCAATGCATCTTTTACCCGAACGGGTCGGGATCGAATCCACAGGGAGTTACGATTGTGGGAGTTGAGTTGCTAAGTGATCTAGTAGTGTTTCGTGCTCTTAATTGCAGTTTTCATACTTATGTTTTTATATTAGCACTACGGTTTAGACTAATTGCAAATAGCTAATTAACTAACTAATATCTTTTTGAGTGATTTCTTAATAGATAAAGAGGACTAGGGCTATGACTTTCTCCTAGGTGAGTACTCAACGGGATTCCAATACCTAAGGCAAAGATGTCATAAAGGGGATTGTGATATAGTCAATGCACGAGATTACCCATTCTATACCTCTCGGTAGATTGAGTGGCTTTGCCCTAATTGCCTCTCTTGAGACCAATTGGGTATCAAAATCATACAAGCAATATATGCTCAAGTAGGGTTTTACTATCTCTAGGTTTAACCCGTTAATTGGGACTATCAATCTCTTGAATACGTCCCAATTCCTTGTTGGACTGATTTTCTAGACTCAAGTTCTCTTTCTCAAGAAGAACCCAAGTCAAATAAACACCAATTAGTGTTTGCAACCACTAATTTAACATAAAAACCATAAATAAGCCCAAATACAATTTACCCATAAACATACCTTAATTTAAAGGACCCATTAAATACCCACACTAGGGTTGAGCCACAACCCTAGCTAATGGGTTTAGCTACTCATAATAACTGAAGAAATTAGAGAAATAGATGAAGAATAACCATATAATTGAATTACAAACTAAAATTGAAAGATGCAATGTTAAAACACTTCTAAAATTACTCAAAATAACGTAACAATATCGTTCACGAGCTCCTGAATATATCAGAGCATAAAAGCTAACCTAAAAATGGGAAAAGAAACTATTTATACTAAGCCAAATTTTCTGGATAAACCGCGGACCGCACAAAATGGACTGCGGCCGCGCTGAGGTCTTTGGCTTCAAAACCTGAATCTCTGAACTTGGCCACCGCGGTCCGCATAAAATGCACCGTGGCCGCGGTGGATTCAGTGCGGACCACGCAAAATGGACTGCGGTCCGCGTTGGTCTTCTGGCCTTCAAAATTAATGCTCTCTGAATCTCCTCAGTGCGGACCGCACAAAATGGACTGCGGTCCGCGTTGGTCTTCTGGCCTTCAAAATTAATGCTCTCTGAATCTCCTCAGTGCGGACCGCACAAAATGGACTGCGGTCCGCGGTGTTTTGGCCTTCAAAAAGTACTCTCTGAATCTTTTCAGTGCGGACGCACAAAGTGGACTGCGGTCCGCACTGGTCAGTTAGACTTAGCTTGTGCTTGTTCTTGGTACTTGTGCAAGTTTCACTCCTTTTTGAGTAGGTTTTTGACTATTTGTCACCCTTTTTAACTAAACCCTGCAACAAGCACAACATATAAGCCTTAGAGACTATTTTGCATAAAATTTCATCCAAAACTTAAGCAAGAAAGAGTGTAAATTAAGGTAAAATCCCTAGTTATCAGGCTACCCCAGGGTCTGGTTTCACAATTCACGAACTTCTAAGATTTACTACAATAATGGGCTAAAAGAAATTATAGCTATTTTGAAAGAAAAAAAAACACTCTTTATGAACTAAGAGAAGACTCCAGGGATCTGCGAACGCCGGAAGATATACCTCGTGTCTCCGGATGGTGGATGTCCGCTATTAAAAATCTCTAATTGGTCGGTACCTGGATCTGCATAAAAGAGTGCAGTGTGTAGCATCAGTACAACCGACCACATGCACTGAGTAAGTGCCGATCCTAACCTCAGCGAAGTAGTGACGAGGCTAAGGCGGGCAATTATAACTTAACCTGCAACATTATATAATAAAGCAATAAAATAATTCTACACAAATAAAAAAAATATAAACTGCAACATTAAATAAAATAACTCAGTCGCCTATTCCGGGCCTCAGCTATAACCAATATCTCACAAAAATCTCCAAATTTCCAAACTTCACATTAAAATAATCGTATGTGCAGAATATGAGAAACAATAGAATAAAACAGTAAATTTTCCAAATCTTCGTATTAAAAATCGGTAAAAACATAAATCTCCACCCTTATCACTTTCAATTTTTTTATTTATTAAAAGAACTTTCAGCATTCAGGCCAAGTCTTTCACAACACTTTTATCTCAACAAATGTAACAATTAATACGAATTCATAAGACAACAAAGTACACAATAATTATGATTAATTTAGGAAAAAATAATAATAAGTAGCAATTAATTATGAAATTTAAGGAGGAAATATCACGAGATAAAAATAACGAGGTAAAGAAACAATTAAATATCAACTAAAACAATAGAAATAGTAACACAAGGACAAGTGTACGACATCACCCTTCGTGCTTTTACTCTCATCCTCACCAAATAATAAATAGAATCGGCACGACATCACCCTTCGTGCTTTTACTCTCGTCCTCACCATAAATAAATAGAATCGGCACGGCATCACCCTTCGTGCTTTTAATTTCATAATATGGCACGACATCACCCTTCGTGCTTTTACACTCTCTCACAATATCGTGCACGGCATCACCCTTTGTGCTTTAACACTCGTCCTCACCCAAACAAATCAATAACAACAATCCGGCAAGGAAAAATCAACAATATAAACAATAATAAAACCATAACGTCCCGGAAAGGGAGCCAACAGTAGAACCAATATCATCCCGACAAGGGATACAGCTATAACCAATCTCACTTAGTTACTTAACTTCACGTAATAATTCTTAACTTGTACAAATACTCAAAAATGATCAATACCAGGGAAAACATCATTAACATAGATAATTTTCAAATTAAACCCAAGTAAAGTTTAATGAAAATTCACATAAATCACAATATTCGACTCACGGGCATGCTTGACACCAACGTATAGATACTCGTCACCACACCTATACGTTGAACAAAACACTAACACGTAGCAAATAAGACACAATACCTATTCTCTCAAGCTAAAGTTAAACGAAACACTTACCTCGCTTTGCAAATTCCAATAAGTTACTCGACCAAAGCTTTTCCTTTTAAATTTGTCCCCAAAAGCTCAAAATCTATTCACAAACAATTCGAAATACTAAACACGCATCGTAGGAATGAATTCCATAAGAATTTACTAATTTTCCCAATAAAAATCCAAAAATCATTTTAATATTCGGCAGTGGGACCCACATTCGAATCTCGGAAAAACTTACGAAATCCGAACACCCATTCCGGTACGAGTTCAACCATACAAAAATTATCGAATTCCGATGTCAAATGGACCTTCAAATCCCAAATTTTCATTTTTGGAAAAATTTATAGAAACCCCAATATCTTTCATCCAAATCCGAATAAATGATGAATCTTGACATAGATTTATGAAATGTAATCACTTTCAGTCGAAATCGTGAAAAACCCCCTTTGAAATTGCCCAAATCCGAGCTTGAATGACTAAAAATGGAAGAAAGTTCGGATTTTTCAGTTTATACACTGTCCAGGGGTGTTATAGGTCGTTCACTAGCGCGGCCGCGCTACTGGGCGCGCTCACAAGGCAGAAACATTTCAAATTAGCGCGGTCGCGCTACTGGGCGCGCTATGAAACAAGTCCAATAAAATGGTCATAACTTTCGGTATACACCTCCAAATAACAAACGGTTTGATGCGTTGGAAACTAAACTCAAAGAGCTTTAATTTAAAAGGTTTTCCATCACATAAATACTAATATATATTTCTATATGCACGTCTAAAGTGAGGTATTGTGCGTACACATTTGGAATTTTAGTCCATCGTGTAATTTTTCAACTTGGCTTGAACCTAGGCCTCCCCTTAGACCTTAAATAACTTATAATATGCCTCTTACACTTAATGTAATATCCTATTCATATCCATCATGTTAATATTCCTCGGGTAAGTAGTAGAGTCGACCCCCAAACACTTAGCATGACTTATCTCTTTTCTCACACATCTCTAGCTCCCAAATTTGGACTAACTCCCAAATTTTCTAAAACTTTTGCCAGAGTTTCCTTTCTAACTAGTCCTATCCACCTGTCACAATAATCCTAGAAACCAATCCTAACAACACATACACAATCCAATCAACGTAACACCACATGAAAATAATACTAACAGTGACCTCATAAGCTATATGTTACTAGAAAAAGGAACGTCACTCACATCAACTATTCAGGTGATACTTAAATCATATCATGTAAGTTCTCGACATTTTCATAGATCACATACATAATTGTTTAAATTAAAAATGACATTTTTGGGTCATCACATTCTCCGCCTCTAAAACAAACGTTCGTCCTCGAACGGAATTAGAAAAGTACCTGAATCGGGGAAAAGATGGGATAATCGGCTCAGCATATAGGACTCGGACTCCCAGGTAGCTGCCTCGCCAGGCTGACCTCTCCACTGAACACGAACCGAAGGATAAATCTTCGATCTCAACTGACGAATATGCCGCTCTAATATGGCTACCGACTCCTCCTCATATGTCAAATCCTTGTCCAACTGGACACTACAGAAGTCTAACACATGGGATGGATCGCCGTGATACTTCCAAAGCATAGATACATGAAACACTGGATGCACAACTGATAAATTCGGTGGAAACGCAAGCCTGTAAGCCACCTCTCCCACTCTATCAATAATCTCAAACGGACCAATGAACCTAGGTCTTAGCTTGACCTTCTTCCCAAACCTCATCACGCCCTTCATGGGCGACACTCGAAGCAACACCCGCTCTCCGACCATGAATGCCAAATCACAAACTCTACGGTCAGCATAACTCTTCTGCCTGGACTGAGCTGTACGAAGTCTATCCTCAATGATCTTTACCTTATCTAAGGCATCCTGCACTAACTTCGTACCCAACAACCGGCTCAAACCACCCAACCGGCGATCGACACCGCCTACCATATAATGCCTCATAGGGAGCCATCTGAATGCTCGACTGATAGCTGTTGTTGTAGGCGAACTCAGCTAATGGCAAGAACTGATCCGAAGAACCTCCAAAGTCAATGACACATGCTCGCACCATATCCTCCAAAATCTGAATAGTATGCTCGGACTACCCGTCCGTCTGAGGATGAAACGATGTGCTCAACTCAAACCGCGTGCCCAACTCACGTTGAACTACCCTCCAAAAGTGCGAGGTAAATTGCATACCTCGGTAAGAAATAATGGACACGGGCACGCCATGAAGGCGAACAATCTCCCTGATGTAGATCCCTTTCAATCTCTCCGAATAATAGGAAACTGCCACCGGAATGAAATGTGCTGACTTGGTCAGCCTATCAACAATAACCCATACCGCATCGAACTTCCTCTGAGTCCATGGGAGTCCAACTACGAAATCCATGGTGATACGCTCCCACTTCCACTCAGGGATCTCGATCTGCTACATCAATCCACCAGGCCGCTGGTGCTCGTACTTAACCTGCTGACAATTCAAACACCAAGCTACATATGCCACAATATCCTTCTTTATCCTCCTCCACCAATAATGCTGCTGCAAATCCTGATACAACTTTGCGGCGCCCGGATGAATGGAGTACCGGGAACTGTGGGCCTCCTCTAATATCAACTCACGGAGTCCATCAACATTAGGCATACAAATACGACCCTGCATCCGCAAAACTCCATCATCACCAACTGAAACCTGCTTGGCACCACCGTGTCGCACCGTATCCCTAAGGGTATGCAAATGAGAGTCATCATATTGCCGATCTCGAATACGATCGAATAATGAAGAACGAGCCACTGTATAAGCTAGAACAAGGCAAGGCTCAGAAACATCCAATCTCATGAACCGATTGGCTAAAGCCTGAACATCCAAAGCAAGTGGTCTCTCTCCAATCGGAATATATGCAGGACTACCCATGCTGGTTGACTTCCTACTCAAAGCATCGACCACCACATTGTCCTTCCCCGGATGATATAAGATGGTGATGTCATAGTATTTCAACAGCTCCAACCATCTTCTCTGCCTCAAATTGAGATATTTTGTTTAAATAGATATTGTAGACTACGATGATCTGTGAATACTTCACATGACACACCGTAAAGGTAGTGTCGCCAAATTTTCAACGCATGAACAATGACTGCCAACTCTAAGTCATGAACAGGATAATTCTTCTCATGGACTTTCAACTGACACGATGCATAAGAAATCACCCTGCCATCGTGCATCAATACTGCTCCAAGTCCAACTCGGGAAGCATCATAATACACCGTGAAAGAACCTGAACCTGATGGTAACACCAACACCAGTGTTGAAGTCAAGGTTGTCTTGGCTTCTAAAATCTCGCCTCGCACTCATCTGACCATTTAAATGGGGCACCTTTCTGAGTCAATTTAGTCATTGGGGCTGCGATGGATGAAAACCCCTCCACAAAACGACGGTAGTAACCCACCAAACCCAAGAAACTCCTGATCTCCGTGGCTGAAGTGGGTCTAGGCCAGTTCTTGACTGCCTCTATGTTCTTAATAGTTTCATAGCCAATTACAGAATTATCAAACAGCTTCATCTTAACAATAATCTCCTTCCAAACCTCCACAATACTGATAACGAGATACGATGCTTGAAGACCTTGTAATTATTAGCGTGTCTCATTTAACGCCACATGGAGGCCACCTACCTCGTAGGTTAAAGCTCAATAATATAACACGATTCAGCAAATTATGCACAGAAAATTTTATACAAGAATTTTTTTTTAAAATAAACCTAACATGCATGACTCCCTACTAGTACTATAATAAAAATTTTAATTTTGACAAAGGAAAATTTAAACACAAGAATTTTCATCACCAGGATCTCGTCCTTATATAACTTCCATCGTGGCTCGTAGCCCGATGCAAACCTCTCAAATAATATTAAAATGTGAGGATCTCGTCCTCAATTCTGAATCACAAGTAATATTCATATCGTGCCAATCGAAACATTTCATTTTCTTCTTTTAAATATTTTCCATTAAACAAAAATCACATCACATAATGATAGATGAAGTTATTCCCCAATAGGAGTTTTCACATAAGTAGATTTAAGAATTATGAAGCTCACTCATAAGTTGAGCACAATAGGAGGACATTCCTCGATACTCAAAACCGAATCAAGTTAAAGAAATTATCAATTTATAACAACTAGAGATTGCTCTTGTAATAGTACCATCTGATGTAACGACCTCAGTCATACCATAGAAAATATATCGACGGGCTGGGTCTCCACCTCTAGGAGACCTCCACCTCTAACATTCTGACCCCTGCTCTAGTTGGTCATGTAAGTGGAGTAGTAACTGCAATGAGGCACGTAGCCTGAGTGCTTTGATGAAATATGTTTCCCCCAAGTCTAGGACAATCTTTTTCATAATGTGCCTAGTACCGCCACATTCATAACAATCCCTTTGAGGGTTCGGATGCTCACACTTAGTCTATACTAGACAACTGGAATAACTATTATACGAACCTCGTGTCAGTAGTGCATTAAAAGAACTTACTGGAGTACTCCGAGTAATCAGATATATTGATTGGGCTGGCCGACTGTCCGAGCCCCGACCTTAATGATTTATATTTGCAGAGTAGAATCCTCTGAATCCTCCAGAACCTCGAGACCTCTTGGTCTCCTTAATTTCGTTTCCTCACCCCGAACACATTTTAACACCCTAGTAATGTCTACCAATAGCCGAAATGAAGTATCAACCTGTAGCTCTCGAGTAGTACAAAATTCTAATCACACTTGAGTCTTTTAATGAGTCTGTGGACTCGTTCTATGGATGTAGGAACCAATGTAGGAGTATGACGGCTAACCTATTGAACCTGATGTCATGTTCTGACACCGTCATGGTAACCTGACACCACCGCTCAAAATCCTATCTGCCAAACATTACTGGGCGATCTCTCAATACGCCCGCATCTTCAGTCAGAACCCCAACTGGTCGAGTAAATACAAAATCTTTCCACAACCCCTTGGCAGAACCAATCATCTGAAACACTGCAAAATCAACCCCATCGCTTTCGACTAACCTCATGTTCTGCAATACTTCATAGCAGCGGTCAAGATAATCTTGTGGGTCCTCAGAAGGTGTACCACTGAAATGGGTTGGAAATATTTTGGTAAACTTGTCCAACCTACACAAACGAACTAGTGCATCCTGCAACACTGGAGTACATATGAATACTTCCGGAACCCGAACTGGTCCAACATGTACCGACTGAGCTGGAACCTCTGCTTTTAGATCCACTTGAGGCTCTACAGTAGGTGCTGAGGTTCGAGCTCTAGACTGAGCTCTGCCTCTGCCACTTCCCCTAATCATAGCTGTCATTGGGGCTCCATCTCTCGTCTGGTTGTAGACGCATTGCGTGTTGTCGAGATTTGCAATAGAACAAGAATAGACAAGTCCAATCATCAATAATAGAATAACTTCGCATGACAGATTAGAATAGAAATGAAATTGTTCCTAAACTCCATAGCCTCTGAAAGATAAGTTCAGACGTCTCTGTACCGATCCTTCATATTCTACTAAGCTTGTCCGTGAATTGTGAGACCTAAGCAACCTAGTGCTCTGATACCAACTTGTCACGACCCAAATTCCCAACCTTAGGGATCGTGATGGCGCCTAACACCACACTTGCTAGGCAAGCCAATGTTAGAATTCGATTAGCTATTTTTACTTTGATTAGTTACTTAAACACAATAGAACGAATTAAAAATAAATTAGATCTAATAATTTCCAGCGAATAACCTCATAAATACAATATTAAATGAATAAATAACCCGAGCCACAAACTAAATATATATTACTCTAAGGCTACCCCAAGATCTGGTGTCACAATTCACGAACTTCTAAGATTTACTACAATAATGGGCTGAAAGAATATTATAGCTATTGTGAAAAAATAAAACAGTCTTTATGAACTAAGAGAAGACTCCAGGGATCTGCGAAAGCCGGCAGATATACCTCGTGTCTCCAGATGGTGGATGTTCGCTATTAAAAATCTCTAAGACTGGCCGGTACCTGGATCTGCACAAAAGAGTGCAGTGTGTAGTATAAGTACAACCGACCCCATGTACTGAGTAAGTGTCGAGCGTAACCTCGTCAAAGTAGTGACGAGGCTAAGGTGGACAATTATAACTTAACCTACAACATTATATAATAAAGCAATAAAATAATTCTACACAAATAAAAAAAAATATAAACTGCAACATTAAATAAAATAACTCAGTCGCCTATTCCGGGCCTCAACTGTAACCAATATCTCACAAAAATCTCCAAATTTCCAAACATCACATTAAAATAACCGTATGTGCAGAATATGAGACACAATAGAATAAAACAGTAAATTTTCCAAATCTTTGAATTAAAAATCGGTAAAAACATAAATCTCCACCCTTATCACTTTCAATTTATTTATTTATTAAAAGAACTTTCATCATTCAGGCCAAGACTTTCACAACACTTTTATCTCAACAAATGTAACAATTAATACGAATTCATAAGACAACAAAGTCGCAATAATTATGATTCATTTAGAAAACAAATAATAACAAGTAGCAATTAATTATGAAATTTAAGGAGGAAATATCACGAGATAAAAATAACGAGGTAAAGAAACAAATTAAATATCAACTTAAAACAATAGAAATAGTAACACAAGGACAAGTGCACGGCATCACCCTTCGTGCTTTTATTCTCATCCTCACCAAATAATAAATAGAATCAGCACGGCATCACCCTTCGTGCTTTTCCTCTTGTCCTCACCATAAATAAATAGAAATGACACGACATCACCCTTCGTGTTTTACTCTCAACCTCACCATATAATAAATAGAATCGGCACGCCATCACCCTTCGTGCTTTTAAATTCATAATATGGCACAGTATCACACTTCGCGCTTTTACACTCTCTCACAATATCGTGCACAGCATCACCCTTCGTGCTTTTACACTCTTCCTCACCCAAAAAAATCAATAACAACAATCCGGAAAGTAAAAATCAATAATATAAACAATAATAAAACTATAACGTCCCGGCAAGGGATACAACTATAACCAATCTCACTTAGTTACTTAACTTCACATAATAATTCTTAACATGTACCAATACTCAACAATGATAAATACCAAGGAAGATACCATCAACATAGATAATTATCAAATTAAACCCAAGTAAAGCTTAATGAAAATTCACATAAATCACAATATTCGACTCACGGACATGCTTGACACCAACGTATAGATACTCGTCACCACACCTATACGTTGAACATAACACTAACACGTAGAAAATAAGACACAATACATATTCCCTCAAGCTAAGGTTAAATCAAATATTTACCTCGCTTTGCAAATTCCAATCAGTTACTCGACCAAAGCTTTTCCTTTTAAATTTGTCCCTAAAAGCTCCAAATCTATTCACAAACAATTCGGAATACTCAACACGGATCGTAGGAATGAATTCCATAAGAATTTACTAATTTTTCATTCATTTTAATATTCGGTAGTGGGACCCACATTTCGAATCTCAGAAGAACTTACGAAATACGAACACCCATTCCGATACGAGTTCAACCATACAAAAATTATTGAATTCCGATGTCAAATGGACCTTCAAATCCCAAATTTTCATTTTTGAATTTTTTTACAAAAACCCCAATTTCTTTCATCCAAATCCGAAATAAATGATGATCTTGACATGGATGTATAAAATATAATCACTTTCGGATATAGAACACTTACCCACGTCGAAATCGTAAAAACCCCCTTTGAAATCGCCCAAATCCAAGCTTGAATGACTAAAAATGGAAGAAAGTTCGGATTTTTAGGTTTATACACTGTCCAGGGGTGTTATAGGTCGTTCACTAGTGGCCGCACTACTGGGTGCGCTCACAAGGCAGAAATATCTCAAATTAGCGCGGTCGCGCTACTGGGCGCGCTATGACACAGGTCCAGTAAAATGGTCATAACTTTCGGTATACACCTCCAAATGACAAATGTTTTGATGCATTGGAAATTAGACTCAAAGAACTATAATTTGATAGGTTTTTCATCACATAACTCCTTATATATATGTCGATATGCGCGTCCAAAGTGAGGTCTTGTGCGTACACATTTGAAATTTTAGTCCATCGTATAATTTTTCAACTTGGCTTGAACCTAGGCCTCCCCTTAGACCTCAAATCACTTATAATATGCCTCTTACACTTAATGTAGTATCCTATTCGTATCCATCATGTTAATATTCCTCGGATAAGAAGTAGAGTCGACCCCCAAACACTTAGCATGACTTATCTCTTTTCTCACACATCTCTAACTCCCAAATTTGGACCAACTCCCAAATTTTCCAAAAATTTTGTCAGAATTTCCTTTGTAACTAGGCCTATCCGCCTGTCAGAAGTAGAGTCGACCCCCAAACACTTGGCATGACTTATCTCTTTTCTCACACATCTCTAACTCCCAAATTTGGACCAACTCCCAAATTTTTCGAAAATTTTGCCAGAATTTCCTTTGTAACTAGGCCTATCCACCTGTCAGAAGAATCCCAGAAACCAATCCTAGCGACACATACACAATCCAATCAATGTAACACCACATGAAAATAATACTAACAGTGACCTTATAAGCGATATGTTACTAGAAAAAGGAACGTCATTCACATCAACTATTCAGGTGATACTTAACTCATATCAGGTAAGTTCTCGACATTTTCATAGATCGCATAAATAATTGTTTAAATTAAAGATGACATTTTTGGGTCATCACATATAGTGTTTGCAGCAGGGACGGAAATCAACGAAACAACAAACACTAAAGCAGAGGCAATGGCTACTGTAGAAGCTTTGAGATACTGCAGGATGCAGCAGTACCCTCAAGTGTATGTTCAAACTGATTCGATGCTCATAAAGAAAATAATGGAGAGAATGTGGAAGCCACCTTGGTGCATAGCTGAACAAGTGGAGGAGATCATGCAACTGTTGGAAGGGAGAAATTATTTGGTCACACATTTTTAGGGAAGGGAATAAGTTGGCAGATCATCTTGCCAATTATGCATTAGATCATGGTAACATTGAATGTCAGGAATTTTGGCATCTGGATAGTCAATGAAGGAGGTTAGTTAATAAAGATAAATTACAATGTCCTTATTTGGGGGTAAAGGTAGCCAAGAATTAAGGGGTCAATCCCTAAGGATGTGCAGGGAACAGGAGAAATCGTTGGATCAACATATTCAAATCCTATGGGAGAAGAGTATGTTGATCACATTTTTCACTAACAAGTTTTTCTTTTTCGCAGAAAAAGCTACTGTATATATGCCCCATCTTTTGAGGAACTCCCATGTGGTGGTATTAGTACCTAATACTCATTCCACTGGGAGGGAATCGAAAGTAGGCACAAGCATAGAAGCAAGGAAGATCGTGGCACTGACCACACTGTCACACAGAAATGGAGTGGTATACAACTGCTGTTGGAAGCAAAAGCTGGAATCAAAAGGGGTGCTAAGGGATAAGATGAAAATATATAGCAGCACCTCAATGTCACAAGAAGGGAACTGCATAACAATTCACTCAGATAAGATATGGAAAACACACGCAAACCTCAACAAAAAATGCTATTTCAATTGCACTCAACACTGGTGCAGAGTTGGAATCATATGCTCGTGTGTGAAATTTGGTGGCATATTGACCAAAAGAAAAAACCATCAGAATAAGACAACAAAGTATACAGGGAGCCAGGCAAAATTCAAGGAAGAACACCTTGATTACCAGGAAGAACTCACAGTCATTCATGTTCAAATCCTGAAGGAAGAGAACATGGAGATGATTGTTTTATCTAACATGGTTTTCGTTTTTGCAGGGAACATTACTGCAACTATGCCCCAGTTTATGAGGAACCTTCAATAGGTGGTATTAGTACATTGTACTTCCATTGAAGGGGAATCATGGATGAGCACAAGCATAGTACTAAGGACGGGAGGGGCAAAGCTGGTGCCCAGTTTTATCTCAGGGAAGGACAATCGACCTACTGGTTTTGGCGACAACCTCTGGGTAAATTGCCTATGTTGAAATGCATAATCTCAATGCAGAACAATTACTCAACAACCCAAAGGTCAAACCATACAAAGAGGGCAGGTGAATACACAAGGAATGCACTGCACACGAACTTAGGTCACAAAAATCAGCAAGGTGGAGCAAAATCACGACAACGTTATCAATATTAACAAGTGTAATCAAGATTTAACACCAATCATTAAAATTAATGGAGCGAAATCATGACTCCGCGTACACCTAAATTTGTTGCACAAGAAAATTGAGATTGGCATTAGCCTAATAGTAATACCGACTAGAAATGCAAATCCTCTGTGTTTTAGATTAGTGATGCGTGCTTGGTATCGCCTGAAAATGATGTGTGTTGCACTATAGATATGAACCTTGAATAAGAACAGTTTATGTTTCAAAACTTACAATATTCAATTTCTGAAATTTCATTTAAAAAAAAAAAAGAACTGCCCAAAAATTTGATTTTTCTAAATTTATAAAATTTCAGATTCAACGTTTGCATTGAAGAAATAGAACTGCTTAAAAGCCAATTTGCTGAAGTCAGACTGGAAATACAAAAGAGCTTCCGATTCGATTCGAAACTGCGAATTCTAAGTAATCAAATATTGTGTTAGTGGCCCCAAAAACAAATCACCCAAGACTATACCAAAAAATTAGAAAGAAATTAAAACAGCTTATCCACTTCTAGCACCAGGTAGGAATTCGACAATGGTACCTTCTGCTATACGAATTCGAGGCCGAATTCAATAGCTTTGACCAAAATCCTATAACCTAAGTTCAAAAGATTCCACAACATATTCACAAAATTTAAATTGAAGATGCACTTAATTACTAGAGTTGCTGTCCTAGAATATCAGGATCAGCTAACATACAAATCTTAAGATCCATCTATGCGAATCACTTTGGATTAGTCTTGTTGAATCCAATTATTCTGGTAATCATCGGAACCATGCCTCAAAGTACAAGCCCCAAATTTAACATGAAAAAAAAAAGTACTTCAATTCAAAACAAAAGGTGACAAACATTATACGAATAAAATTAGAGTTGAGAGAATTAAACGTTATGTTATTTTTATTAACTACTTGCGAGGACGAGTATCTTCAGGGCCAGCAACACCAGTAGCAACTTTGGCTACGTCAACAGCAGTAGCTTCAGGTTTCTTCATTGCATACATAGTGCCGTACCAAATAGCACCCGTTATAGCAAAACCAACAAGTGCCATGGTCGTAATGCTATAAGGCAACCGCCCTCTTTGATGCAGTACAGTACCTACAGTTGACACACACATGTATATAAAATGACTTAAATTAAATCGTTTGTAACACTCTAGGTACCTGGATTGTGGCCTGGTGGTCTCTTAGAGGCCTCAACTCCAGCATTTTTCACTTCCTCAGGACTCATCTTGGTTGTATCCGCCATTTTTCTCCATTCTTCATTTCCTGCCATTTCCTTTTGTTGTTTTGTTTTCTCACACTTGTTTCTAACAGAATTTTCTAGTGTTGCAGGCTTGTTTTTTGGTGGTTATTTTTGAAAATATCGTTTTCACTTTGCATGGTTTTATTAGGGCGGTGGGAGAGGTTTTGTGAAGGGGGATGGAACGTCAAATGATGACACGTGGTTATAAAACAGAAATAAGAGTGATGTACACTAAACATGTGTCCAATTCTAGTGTTTGGCTGATGACTCCTAATTTTTTTGTATTCTGTTTTCAATTTCTTTTATTTGTTGGAGTATTTTCTTTTCTTGCTTATTGGTAATTCGCTTGGTAAGGCAAAACTGTTTTTAAAAATAATAATAATTGTGACATTTTTCAAGGTTCGGTTTAACTTAGTAGTGGAATATTTTTTAACCGGTCGTGTATATATATATATATATATATATATGATTATTTTTAGTTTAAGTAGTTAGATGAACAATTATTTGAATTAATTTTTCATACTTCTTCAAAAGAAAATTTTCATGAAAACAGGAAAGTATTGCTTGCTTGCTTTTTGGGCTGAATTTGTTTTGCTTTTTGTATTCGGGTAAAACCAGGGTAGCCGGCTCTCCGGTGGGGAGAACGAAGTGAGGGAGTAACTGCACGTAATCGAAATCAACGCCAGGAGCCGTCCGTATCACAACTCAGACAAAACACCCGCCTTTAGAGCCATCAAGACAATGCCCCCGAACCCGATTCGAATAACGAGACCTCGGAGAGCGTTGCCAAACGTCCGCACACGAATAACAAAAGACCGTATTCTCCGTGCCCGACCAGATCCGGCTCCCCAATTTCCCGGTGGGGTGAACGAAGTGAGGGCATAACTGCACGTAATCGAAATCGAAGCCGGGAGCCACTGGTATCACAGCCCGGACAAAACACCTGGCCCCGAAGTCATCAAGACCATTCCCTCGAATTTGATTCGCATAACGAGACCTCGGAGAGCGTTGCCAAACGTCCGCGCACGAATAACAAAAGACCGTATTCTCCGTGCCCGACCAGATCCGGCTCCCAATTTCCAGGTGGGGCGAACGAAGTGAGGGCATAACTGTACGTAATCGAAATCGAAGCCGGGAGCCACCGGTAACAGCCCGGACAAAACACCTGTCCCTGACGTCATCAAGACCATTCCCTAGGACCCGATTCGAATAACGAGACCTCGTAAGGTGTTAACAAAAGGCCATATTATCCGTGCCTGACCTGAGATCACGACGTGAATCTCAGCCCATATCGGCAGTTGATTAGTGATTTGCAAAATGGAAGATTTTTACCTTTCTTAGAATTGTACTTAGGGTAAAACTCCCCTACTATACAAAGGGGAGGTTTATTATTCAATACAAACTCTGTGACACGCATACCAAGATAGTATACATCCTTTTGCTCTCTTTCGAAAAGTTATTCAAAGTTCTTGCTTTTGTTCATAAGTTCTTCATAAGAGTTGGCTCAGAACCTAAGGCAGGCTTCTTGTTAAGCTTTTACCCGAGCTCAGACTCATTATCATCATTAGTTTGGCTATTTATTCTATCTTTTATTTTCTTATCTAACGTCTTTAATCGCTTGTATTTAATTGGTCCACATATCCTTAAAATTGCGTACAAATTCAGTTATTATTTGTTTTTAAAGGTAAACTCTTTTCAAGCATCATCAAATCAATGTGGGCTTGTCTCGGGACTTAGTAATTGGATGCGGAGGATATTACAACAATAGCTTCTTACCGCTACATTTCAAAGATGTGAGAATCATGATTAATTAATTCGATAAAGTTTGTCTGATAATTATTAGTGATTTAGTCTTCTTGGACTTCACTATTTCAACAACTATTCTGGGAAAGGCCTTACCATGAGAATGGGCCTCCAATCGTCCCTTCGAAAGCTTGCGCCATGCGCGCTCGGAATATGTCATCTGTGTGCAAATTCCCTTGATCCACTCCTTTAGTCGGGGAACCGTATTTGGAACCCGGGAAACAGCTGCACAACCACAAGTGTGAATGAGAAGAAAGAAAATGAATAAAAATTGACGCTTAAATAGAGACTACACTTACAAAATGCATTCCACTTCTCAGGGAATGGAATGAACTCGAGAAGGATCAAGTGTTTGGTCTTGACCTGAACGAAGCGTCCCTGCCAGCCCCGGTCTCGGTCTTCATCAATGCTCGAAAAAGGGACTCTTATTGGCCCAGCGAGTAAGCTTTATTAGTCCCCCTTGGAAAATTCGAGGACTGTATAAACGGAGTAGATGATCGATGGTGAACAAACGAGACTCGATCTTGTTCACGAAGTAATGAAGGAGGATCACGATCCTTTATAGAGATGGGTGGATTTGCCCGAAGCACACTTCGTACCTCTTGAAAAAATAAAACATAAGCGGGTCCACTAGCCCAGTGTGAAGGGGTAAGTGTAAACACTTAAGTACCCCTCCACGTGGGAAGTAATGGCGTCCTTAGGCCCGGAGACTACTACGTCATTACCTTCCCAGTTACAGTCCTTCCAGACCATGGGAAGGACGTCTTCGGTCACAGATCATATGTACCTTGATGCCCCTTCACCTCGGTCATGTTTGCATGAGAGTTTCTCGACCTTAAAGTTGTCTACAATTGAATAGCCCCCAGGAATAAACATTTCCAAGGAAGCTCAAGGGCCAGTTCGTCGGCAGACACCTCCGGAACAACCGTTTCGAGGGAAACTACTTCATGAACAACCCCCTCAGTACTGGCGGCCGGTTGGGAAGATGAAGAGGCAACTTATTGAGGAACTGATTTAGATGTTTTATCCATTTCTATTTGAAAAGGTTTAAAAGGTTGAAGAAAGAGGAATGAGTTTGGAGATGAAGAGTTGAGTATAATGGATTGAGGAAAATTTGAGGAAAACCTTGAAATTTATGAAAATTTGAAGAATAATGATGAAGATATGAAGGTTTGAAGAAAGTTGATGATAACTTGAAAGTTCGAGGGTAGACACTTGTTCGGAAAGTAGGAAAATAACAAGGGATAGAAGCTTTTATAGAGAAAGTTCGCATCACTTAGCATTCGGAGGCAACCAGTCGGTGGATGACACGTGTCCAAAGTCAGAGCGACGTGACTGACGGGACCTTTCGGCTTCTTCGTCGTTTCTGTTATATCGTACGGAAGAAGGAACCGGAGAACATTTGTCGTTTCTCACCGTTTCGGCAAACCTGCTCTCTAAAAAAAATGAGGGGACTATCTGTATACGTGTAAAACCGGGGGTATCCAGATCTACGATTTTCTGGTGGGGCGAATGAAGTGAGGGCATAACTACAACTAATCGAAATCGCAGTCGGGAGCCGCCGTATCACATCCCGAACAAAACACCTGCCCATGGAGCCATCATGATCATGCCCTTGGACACGATTCAAATTACGAGACCTTGGAGAGAATTGACAAACATCCACACACGATTAACAAAAGGCCGTATTATCCGTGCCCGACCAGATATCACGATATGAATCTCGTCCCGTATCGGCAATTGATCGGTGATTTGTGAAAAGGAAGATCCTTATCGTTTTTAGAATTATACTTAGGGTAAAACTCTCCTACTATATAAAGGGGAGGTTTATTATTCAATACATACTCTGTAACACGCATACCAAGGCATTATACATATGTTTTCTCTATTTCTAAAAGTTATTCAAAGTTCTTGCTTTTGTTCATAAGTTCTTCATAAGTGTTGGCTCGGAACCGAAGGAAGGCTTCTTGTTAAGCTTTTACCCGAGTCAGACTCATTATCATTATTGGTATGGCTATTTATTCAATCTTTTTTTTGCTAATCTAACGTCTTTAATCACTTGTATTTAATTGGTCCACATATCCTTAAAATCGCGTATAAATTTAATGTTATCCATTTTAAAGGGTAAACACTTTTCAAGGCTCATCATATCATTGTGGGCTTGTCTCAGTACTTAGTAATGTGATGCGGAGGATATTACAACAATAGCTTCTTACCGCTATATTTCAAAGATGTGGGAATCGTGATTAATTAATTTGATAAAGTTTCTTTGAATTTCTTTTATTAGTGATTTAGTCTTGTTGTACTTCATTATTTCAGCATCTATTTTACTATGTTAGAAGTGCAAGTACATCAGGTGACACATGCACCGCTTCGTCGACATGTCTGCTTGCCGATGGGGTCAATTTCATCCTTACTGCTCTTGTGATATCCAAATTCAGGTTGTTGCCTTGTACTGGCTGATTTGAGTTGTTTAGAGAAAAACTACATAGGTAATTTTGCAAGCCACTCTTGACTTCCACCTCTTGGTCGACATGTCTGCTTACCGATGGGGGCAATTTTGTCCTTACTGCTCTTGTGCTATCCAAATTCCTGTTGCCTCCCTCTACTGGATGATTTGAGTTGTTTAGAGAGACTACATAGGTAACTTCACAAGCCACTCTGACTTTTACCGCTTAATTCTCTACTTTACCAAGATTTTTCTACGCGTCTCTCTCTTCCCTTTGTTTAGGTTCCCTTGGATTCTCTGTTGATTTTCGTCCTTTTGCATGTTGCACATCAATTTCTGCTATATACTGACAAGAGATTGTGGTTTTTGCTGAGTTTTTGCAGTTCTATATTTTCTCCGTCAAGATAATCACAGGATTGCAAGGTTAGTTTTACTCTTATGTTTCTCTTCCTTCAACTGTCGTGTTACGACTCTTTTGCTAGAGTAGAGATATATGTTTGTTCCCTCTTCCTTTTCTTCTTTTAGTGTTAGATTTTTGGAATTGAAGTTGTATTTGGTTGAGTTTTTTTTTCTAGGTTAATTGTTATATTGTTTGTTCATTTCTAACCCCCTTTATATCACAACTGTCTCTTTCGATTCCATCGCCATAGCTGGCAAAAAAGTGAACAACGCAGGTCTTTGAGACTTTTAAAAGCCTTGATTTTGGTGAGAACTCAATTCCTCTAGGATCTAGGTAACCTAATTCAATTTAGTAGTTTATACTGGATTTATTTTTTTAATTTGTAGTAAATTAATCCAATTTAGCAGTTTAGACTCGATTTATTTTTGCAATTTGTATAATATTTGTGTGTTTGTCGAAGCTAAATTTTCAGTGTTTAAAACCTAAAACAAACATAAAATTGGTTTGGGGGGGGGGGGGGAGGGGGAATTCCGACCTTTGGTTTCTTGTTTCTACAATTTCTTTTTGTTCTTACTTCATTGTTTTTAGCGAGGCAAAGTTTCAGTCCTTATAGAAGCAAAACCTTGGGGTCCAAGAACTCATCGGTATAACTTTCTAGGCTGAAGAGCCGAGAATAGTCTATAGCCTTCCACATACATATCATCTTGATACATTGACCCACTTTTGTTATTTTAATCCAATGTATGCTATTTTTTGGTACTAACACAAGCTGGTATATATGTATATTTACTATGTTCTTGACTTTTTCAACTTGTTTCTTTCGGTAGCGATGTCTGTATTATATCCTCAGCTACTAGGAATTGCAGCTTGCTTTTGTTTATGCTTACACTCCTAAGCTAATACTCTGAAACCTCTTATTATGGCTTTCCCAAAGTAGCGAGGGGGTTGACCAGAAAAAGAATTTTGCTCTTTTGTTTAGCCTTCGGTATACTATTTCCTGACTAGTATCATCATCTTTTACAAAGCTGAAAGCATAAATTCTTATTTACCTATCATAGGAAGCAAAACTACTCTTGATGATGCTTGTCTCATGGTAACTTATGGAAAGGAGAGTACGAGACAACATGAGGGTCTATCGGAGAGGTTGTCATATGCAGAATCTGACATAGTAGTGGACAACTTTGAATTGAGACCGAAAGAATCAAGCTTAGAAGTTTATGGTTCACCCATTTTTTTATGTTATATACGCGGATTCCGTTCCTATATATCTTCCATTAAGGTAGACAGTTTGGGAATTAATGGTTGTCTCTATCTATAAAGATTTTGGATATGTTCATAATGATCAAATTATATATGGTCTTATTTCTACCTTTCTAGTCATTCTCGATACAATTTTTAAATATTAGATTTTTCGTTATTTAAATCGCATGACTCGTCGCTTGTAACTATCTATCATTCAATGAAATAATTGATAAAGGATCCATTGCTATTAATTTTAGTAGTTGTACATAAGCAAAGTATTGAAATTCGTATTTACTCATTATATTTCTAACCATTGGGGAGAAGAAGAAGAAGCACCGCGATTTAGTGAAGATGATGAAAGGTAATGGAATTCATATTGGACCTAATTGTTCCTTTTTTGAGAAAACTTTTTGGCACTTGCTACAGAGAAGTAACGAGTGCTAGACAATGATTTGATGACATTGGCATGTAATAACTATGATACTATTTCTCTTTATTTTTACTTATCGTTATTTTCACTTTCGTTATTTTTCACTTTTGGTATGTATATAACTTTACCATTCGATGTATATATTTGGTTCCATTTTGTATATATTCGTTTACTCTATAATTCTACATATTCATTTTACTTTCCTTAGTTTAATTCATAACTTCTTTCGTATTTTTCTGTAATAGCTTAGCTTCTTATTTTCTTTAGTAGCTTCTTTTTAAGCTTTTTAGCTTCTTTTTGTATTTTGCGTGATCTATGAGCCTTTGGTTTCCTTAAAGCCACGGTTCTTTCCAAAGGTAAATGTTGTGTGAATCGGGTGGCTCTTCCCAACGATGGATGGCGTGACAACCTTCTTAAAGGATTGAGTCTGATTTATTTTTGCTTTGATATATAGTAGTAATGAATAAAAGTGTCTCAAGCAGGCTTCACTTGGCATTAACATTTACCTTTCACCTCATGGTTAAAGACAAGTTGATTGACAAAGAATAGCTCTAGTTGTGACCTTGAGACTCTTGAGTTGACTAAAACAATCATCGAGTGGTTTTCTTGAGCCATTTGTGATTTTCAATTTTAGCTAGGGTTGTTGTGGACCCTCGACTCTGTTCTCTTTAACAATCCAGTAGCTTGAGAGGTGAGGTATTGAATTGTAAGTCCAAGTCCCGTGCCAATAAGTCTAGAACTTTCCCTGAATATTTTTCTAGGCAAAATTTTAAGTGTAGCTCGACTTGAGAAGTGATTGTATGCTCTCCTTGATCCAATTTGAACTTTGAAAGCTTCTGTAGCCTACCAATATGATATCCCTAGTGTAACGACCCGGCCGGTCGTTTTGAGAATTTAAGCTCCATTTGGTGGCGTAAAGTCATGAACAACTTCACATTGTGTATATCAACCTGCGTGCGTGATTGGATTCAGTTACCGGATAATCCGGAGTCGAATTGGGAGGAAAATTTCAATTTTGGAAGCTTAAGTGATGGAAGTTGACTGAAGGTTTGACTTTTGTGTAAACGACCTCAGAATGAGTTTTGGGTGATGTCAACAGCTTCATGTGATGATTTTGGACTTAGGCACGCGTCCGAAATTTGTTTTGGAGGTCCGTAGAGTAGTTTGAGGTAATTTGGCAAAAGTTAGAATTTCGGCCGATAGGTGAAATTTTGATATCGGGATCGGAATGGAATTTCGAGAGTGGCTGTAGGTATGTTGTGTTATTTGTCACTTTTTTGCAATATTTTATGTCATTCTGGGTTGAATTGATAGGTTTCAGCACGAGTTTTGATATTTGAAGATTTGAAAATTCATAAGTTTGATTTTTGGTTTGATTCGTCGTTTTGGTGTTGTTTTATGTGATTTGAAACCTCGAGCGAGTCTGTGTTAGGTTATATGACTTGTGTGTGTGGTTTCACAGGGTCACGGGGGCCTCGGGTGTGTTTCGGATAGGCTTCAGGTCAATTTTCCCCTCATTTTTCACTGCTGATGATGTCTTCTAGTTTCCTTCTATGCGATCGCGTAGTAGTAGTCGCGATCGCATAGTGTTTCTCTGAACCGCCTATTTTTTTCCTTCATCGCGTTCGCAAAGATTTGTTCACGATCACACAGCTCTACAAATTATACTCTCCGCGTTCGCATCTCGTCCTTCACGATCGCACAGTAGAGAGCATGGCTTTGAGCCAGAACCTATTACTCTATGCGATCGCCAGTTATGCCCCGCGTTCGCATATGCCCCCCTTCTTCTTTTACGCAATCGCAAAGTATTTCACGCGATCGCATAGTACTAATTGATCAGTGGCCATTTTTCCTTCTATGCGATCGCATCATTTCGTCCGCGATCGCATTGAGCAAATATCTGGGCAGATTATAAATCTTCAAAATCGAGGGTTTCACCATTTTTATCACATTTTGACTCTTAGAGCTCGGTTCTTGGCAATTCTTTGAGGGTTTTTCATACAAATAGAATGGGTAAGTGTGCTTCAACTAGAATTAAATATATTCCATGAATTAGTCCTTGTTTTTATCATTTAATTTGTGTTTTGAGTTGAGGAAAATTTGGGTTTTGAAAGAAAATTTCTAAATTAAAAAATCATGATTTGAGGGACCAAATGATATCGAAATTTGATAAACTTTGTATGGTTGAACTCGTATTGGAATGGGTATTCAGTTTTTGTAAATTTTGTCGGGTCCGAGGTGCGGTCCCGGGGGCCGACTTTTGGGTTGATTTTTATATTTTTGTAAAGATTTAAACTTTATTATTCGGAATAGTTCCTTATACGATTTATGTGTGTTTTGGAGTTGTTATAGTTGGATTTGAGTCGTCCGGAGATCTTTTCGCCCAAGAAGTCCATTTTAGAGTACCGGGTTATCGTCGTCGAGGTAAGTGTCTTGCCTTACCTTGTGTGGGGGAATTACCCCTTAGGATTTGAGTCTTCTATGCTGATTGTAGCCCGTGTACATGAGGTGACGAGTGCGTACTCGTACTTATTTTCAATTAGGTTGGCCTTCTAGGGTTCTTAGGTCCTTATACGCCTTTGTATGAAGTTGTAATTGCTATGACTGCGTTCTTGATTGCTAACTTCATCCCTTCCTGCTTAAATTAAAATTACTTGCTTTTAGATTTCCCTGGTTGATTATATGATCTTAATTGACTTAGCTGGAAATTTTATCTCTTCTATCACTATGTTATATTTTCTTCATAAACTAGCTACTTAACTAGAATTTGTATCATCTCGCCCTATAATTGTATAGTAGTAATTGGAATATCTACACGTTGGTATCAAGCATGCCCGTGAGTCGTATATTGTGATTTATATGATTTTCCCTTAAGTTCTACTTAGGTTTAGTTAGATAATTATCCATGTTGATAGTATTTCCTTGGTGTTGCCTATTACTGAGCATTGGTTCAAGCTGGGTTTTATTCTGTGAAGCTAATTGTTTAAGCGAGATTGGTTATAGATGTTTCCCTTGCCGGGATGATTTGGTTTCTCATTGTTGACCTGAATATTGTGGATTCGTTGTTATGTCTTGTTTCTATCTGGTTAAGCTGTGCTCTTTACGCTCGTTATTTCCTTTTAGTGGTTATTCCTTGTGAATGAGTTCTACTGTGCTGGTGACTTAAGTTCTTGATTTGATTGGCCGTCGTACATATCATTTCTATCTCTTGTTGTCTTGTGATTGTTGTGGCGATGTACGATGTTTCTGTCTTGTTGTGGTTGTCATCTCTGTTGGCTGTATTGCATATTTAAATTGGGACTACAGACGTATTTCGAGAGCTTTCCCCATGTACTGCATATTTAAATTGGGACTACGGACATATTCTGGGAGCTTTCTCCCTATACTGCATATTTAAATTGGGACTACGGACGTATTCCGGGAGCTTTTTCCATGTACTTCATATTTACTTTGGGACTACGGACGTATTCCGGGAGATCCCCCAGCACTGCATATTTATTTTGGGACTACGGATGTATTCCGAGAGATTCCCCTGTACTGCATGACAATTTCTGAGTTACAGACGGAGTTTCGGTAGATTTATCTTGAAGAGATTATGATCAAAAGATATATATATAGAATAGTATAGCTGAAAAGCATTTATCTTGAAGAAAACTATGTCTGAAGGACTTTTATTTCAAAGGTATATTTGAAAAGCATTTGTCTTGCAGAAAACGATATTTGAAAGGCATTTATTGGAGAAGTATATTTGAAAATCATGTATTTTGAAGGAACTATGTATTTAAGATTTTCTTTCAATATATATATTTCTGTAGAAAAGTATATTTCAAAGAAAGTTTTCTATTTGAAATGATTATATTCAAAGCTTTCAATACAAACTTACGGGTGAAGGTTTACACTCGAAATATTTTCCAAAGACACTTGGGGTTGTTGGCTAAGACCTGACGTGAAAACTGTTGTAGTGCTGAATTATTATTTGTTCTTACCGTAATGTGATTTCCTAGTTTCGGGGTGTTCTTGTACCTTATTTGTGTATTATTATGATGCTCTGTTGTTATTGGTTGTATTTCCTTCCACATTTTATTAGTTATGTTGTGCAGTCATTAGATAGATGTTACACCCTATCATTTCGATAGTTATGTCTGTTGATTTATTAGATCAGTGGGTGTCCTGACTAGTCCTCGTCACTACTTCACCAAGGTTAGTCTTGATACTTACTGGGCACCGCTGTGGTGTGCTCATTCTACACTTCTGCACATTTTTGTGCAGATTCCAGGTTTTGCATAGCCGGCCGATCGTTAGTTAGCAGCGCAGATGCTGTTGCGGAGACTCAAGGTAAATCCGCTTCAGCGTTCGCGGTATTAGAGTCACCATATTATATTTATTATTCGCACACTGTTGTATTTATTCCGAACAATGGTATTTAGAGATGTTAGTGTAAACTCTTTACAGCTTATGACTTGTACTTACCGGGTTTTGGGATGATATGTAATGTAAAGAGATTTTTATCAAGAAGCATTTAAAAGTTTCAATATTATGATTTATGTTTACTAAATGTTAGAGTTACCTAGTCCTTAAGACTAGGTGCCGTCGCGATACCCAACAGAGGGAAATTGGGTCGTGATACCTAGTCAACCCCTTTGAGCCTAAGCCTTTTTCATTCAATATCCACATTACAAGCCTTTATCCATTTTACAATTACCCTCTCTTGGCACCCAATCTTTCCTTAGCATTCGTGATGTACAATTGGCAAAAACATAAGTTTGGGGGAGAGACGAGGAAGTTGAAAGTGATAAAAGGTTCAAAGATGAAAAAGAATTGAAGAAAAGGAAAGGCAAATAAAAGTAAGAAAATCCAAAAAGAAATATGTCAAAAGAAAGTAAAGGTTGAAGGGATTCAAAGAAAATAATGTTGAAAGACATGGAATGATGAGCAAAAGGAGAAAAATGATAGTCAATAATAAGAAAGAGTGAAAATGTGTCTCTCTAATTCCCCTAAGGAAGAAGAAAATGACTCAAAGAGCCAAGAAAGTATGAGCCGAAATGAGGAAATGGAGTGCTTAAGGAAAGATGAAACCATCATAGTTCGTTATGTCCTACCTTGATGCAAAAGACTTCATTACATCCCCGCTCAAGCCCTATATGATTTCAAGTTGAGTGAGCTTACATTAGTGGTGATTTACATAAAAGGAAAGCTTATGGTACTTAGATCCGGACTTGTGGCATTTTTTTTAGAGTGATGAGCGCACTTCTTCACAATCCTTGTTTTGAGTGTTACATTCTAAAAAGTGAGATTTTCTCATGGAGAGTAGAGGAGGGGGAGTTTGGGATCCACAATGACCTACATGAGAGAGCGAGCTTCCTTGATGAATTGAGTCCACTCTTTATGGTCTTGTGTCACATTAGAACTATAGAACTCAAAAGGTCGTAACATGATGTTGTTGATAATTCATTTGTGCTAAGGGTAAGTGTTAGTCCCAATTGATGCTTGAATGAGTCACCTTAAGCCAGCTGAAATATCCTTTTGTTTTACTTGTGGAGGTGGGAGTTACCTTATTTGCTTGAGGACAAGAAAATGCTTAAGTTTAGGGGAGTTGATAAGTAGGGATTTTAGCCTATTATTTGCTCTTTTTTACTTATGTTTTGGGATAAAAATGTGTGAAGGTATTCCCGAAAATAAACTTAATATGATTGCTTGCAGGGTTTGTTCAAAATGAGCCAAAGTAGCCATGATCAACTCATAAAGGGGTCAAAACTTGAACAAAGACCAAGACTGGGCCAAGTGTTATGGAACGCGGACCGCGATAGAAAAAGTACGGCCGCTAAAGTATCAACGCGGACACAGACATAATTACACGGCCCGCGAAATGGTGAATCAGAGAGATGTTTTTTTTTCCATAAATAGGAACGCGGACCGCGTCAGAAAGAGGCGGCCGTGAAAGTACCACCGCAACTGCGATTGGATTTCCGCTGACCAAGATTCATAGAGTTCACAAGTGATGCAAATATGAGAAGGGCAGTCCGCGACAAGTTACGCGGTCGTGGAAGTCTTTCACGCGGACGCGGTGGAAGTTATGCATTCCGCGAAACAAGGTTCAACCTAGACCCAGATGTGAAGAAATGCGGACCGCGATCAAAATTACACAGCCACGAAAGCAAGAGTGCGACCGCGGTCAAAATTACGCAGCCAAAAATCTCCGCAAGGGTATTTTTTTCCGAAAATTTCAGCCTAGTATAAATATATTTTTTTGTTAATTTTAGGTTGTGTTATGTTTTTGCTGAGCAAGTGAGACGGCTGGCTTTTCTTATTTGGGCAATTTTGTACAAGATTTACCTTCACACATTAGATTTTCATTTTTTACTTTAATATTATGGATTATATCTCCTCTTTATCTTTGATTTCTGTTATTATTATGAGTAGCTAGACTCATAGCTAGGGTTGTGACCCAACCCTAGTGTGGTTATTTAATGGGTCTTCAATTTTAGAGCTTAATTGTTTATAGGTTAGTGATATTTAGCCTAATTCATGCTAGAATTGTAGAATAAGTGGTTGCAAACACTGATTCATGCCTTTACGACTCAGGCTGTTCTTGAGAGAGAGGGACTAAGTCTAGAAAAATAAGGTTAACAAGGAATTGGGGTGAACTCAAGAGATTGATAGCCCCAATTAAAGGGTTAAACCTAGAGATTGTAATACCCTACTTGAGTTAATATCACTCGTATTACATGAATACCCATTTGGATTTGAGAAGGCCAAATTGGGAAAAATCACTCAAACTACCGAGAGGTATAGAGTGAGTACTTGGATGTGATAGCAATATTACGACCCCATTTTGACCAAATATACCCTAGATTCTCGATACCTGTTAGATATTCACCTAGGCGGAAGTCACTACCCTAGCCCTTTTAAACACTTGAAAACTATCACAAAAAATATTGTACTTAGCTTTAATCTTAGCATACAATAGAAATAGAAATAGAAGTAGAAGTAGAATCATCACAATCATGTTTGAAAGTGTAATTAGGAACAACACACGCATCTAGATTTAGTTAGATACCTAATTCGAAATCAATTAACTCCCTGTGAAACTCGATCTCGACTTTGTTAGGTAAAACTGCATCGACTATCTTCGCTACTCTATAGTGGTGTAGGTTTGGCATCGATTAGTTTTTCAGGCTGCGAAAAATTAGACGCGACCGCGGATGACCTTCCGCGTACCACGAAAAAATGAATGCGGCCACGATAGCGATAAACAGACTCTCTGAAGTTCACAAACGCGGATTGCGAAAACTTGAACGCGGCTGCGAAGAACCAACCGCGGACCGCAAAAAAGTAACTGTTGCCGCGAACTCTTATTACTCACTCACTAACTAAAAGCTAGGGTCTCGTGGACCGCAAAATAATGAACGCAGCCGCATACCCTATCGCGGACAGCGTAAAATGGACCGCGGCCACTTAATTCAAAATAGACTGGTACTGAAGAACACTGACAACTAGGGTTTTCACTAAGTGTGCAAAATTTAGTTCAATTAACATGCAAAGTTACTAACCCTATCCCTCATTATGCATGTAGACACTACTCACATGTATTTAAGCATGAATTTGAGATTATGGCATGTATCCAACCCTAACTAAAAAGAAAAACTAAAATAAAAGGATAAAATCACATCATGGAATTGAACATACTAGTTGTAAAATTGTAGTAGGAAATGAACTCTTAATATGAATGAGATGAAATTGAGATCCAAAGAAGATAAAAAATGCTTTTTTTGTGCGGTGAAATGTTGGGGTTCGAAAAGTGAAACTGTTTAAGGACCCCTATTTACACTTAGCAGATGTGGAATCCACCATCTTACCTGAGCGTCGCTGTGAAATTCTGTCACGGTCCGCGCTATTTTACCTTATGAAGAGCAGTTTCAAGCACCTGGGCACGGTCCGCGGAATAATTGCCGCGGCCGCGAAATTCGCCGTGACCGCGAAATTCATCACGGTCCGCCAAAATATGAACGCGGCCGCAAACTCTGAAAGATATTTGACAGTCCAACTTCAGAGAGTTGGGATTTTGCTCTTTTCAATTACGCATCCGCGGGCGAAAATATGCGGCCGCGAAGTGCTCGTCCAGACCGTGAAATTATGGGAGCGGTCTGCGAACTTTCAATACTTAGCCAAAAAAAATTTCCTGTCAAATTTCTGCACTGCATAACCAATTTCTACATACACTTCACAGCTAGTTAGTCAAAAACAATGCCTAATCTAAGAAGAAAAATCAAAAGAAAGAAAAACACATGGGTTGCCTCCCAAGAAGCGTCTGATTTAACGTCGCGGCACAATGCATGTTACCATCATTACTTGAAATGGATCAAGGCCACTACGTGGTTGTCATCAAACTTGCCAAGGTAGTGCTTCACTCGGTGCCCATTAACTCTGAAGATCGCACCATTCTTATTTTTCAAATCAAGAGCACCAAACGGAGTTACATGCGCCACTTCAAAAGGGTCACTCCACTTTGACTTGGGCTTTCCCGGAAACATCTGTAACCGAGAGTTGAATAGAAGAACCAAGTCACCCTTCTTGAATTCCTTGCTCCGAATATAATTTTCATGTAAGTACTTCATCTTGTCCTTATACAAGGACGAGCTGGAATAAGCATGGAACCGGAACTCATCAAGTTCATTTAGTTGCTCTACCCGGAGATTGGCAGCTACATCCCATTCAAGGTTCAACTTCTTTAACGCCCACATGGACTTGTGCTCTAATTCAACCGGAAGATGGTGTTGATACCCAATGTTTCCTCAAATTATTTTAAAACTTACATATATACCTTCAAAAACAGTTTTTATAACAACTGATATTTTTCTATAATTTTCCAACATGTTATTAACTTATTCTAATTTATTCAGTATTTTTTATCTCCAATAATTAATCACAAATTGCATTACAAATGATTCCAACACGTGTCTTGGCTTAATATATCATTTTTTGGTCCTATTAAGGCCAAATTATTTCATAAATTAGCCTAATTAGCATTATTTGGCTATAATTGCAATGCCTTTGCAATTATAGCCAAATTATATATTTTATGCTATTTTGACCCAATAATCAGTCATTTTATATTTTTAGTACTAATTAATCACTTTAATTTTATCTATTTAGCACTAATTTCAATTTTTCATAATTATTAACCATTTTTATTAATTATTTAGCTATTTTTATGGGTATTCAACTTTTAGCCACTTTAATTCTCAATTTAAACCAAATTTACCCGGACCCCAACCCAATTAAACGGCCCAAACACCCCCAGGCCCAATGCCTTAGCCTACCCGACCCAATTCCCATTTAATCTGGACCGTTGATCATTTCTAATCAACGGTCCAGATCCTTTATTACCATAATTAATCCTAAGACAACCCCCACCCCCCAGCTCTCTCATTTCCCCCGCTTCATTCTCACCTGTCTCTTTATCTCCCTCTCAGGTACTCTCTAGTACCTTCCCTCTCCATTGAGCTCTTTCTCCTTTCTCCGTCCACCTCCCTTGCCGAAAACCAAGGGGTTCTCACCACTCCTAGCCTGTGGCTCTCCTCCCATGCCAGTTTGACACTATCCTGAGGCCCTCAAGAGAACCTGGAGCGGTTCAACTCCCACATATGGCCTTTCATTCCGTTCTCCGTCCATTTACGGTCGTTCGAGTAAGATTTCTTTATTTTCCGGCTAGAACCAGTGGTTTTTTAGCCGATTCTCCTTCTCTATGGGTTGTCTCTATGAAACCCTAACTATCAGTCTACGATTTTCATAGATCTATAACAGATCTTGGCTTATTCTGAGCTATTTTTAGTGTTTTCAAAAGGTTTTCTGATTTTTATGAAGTGACTCTTCATGTTCGAACTAGGGTTTTCAAACCTCTTTTCAAAAATGATTTCCCTTCAGATGTTATGTATTATCTTATGATTTTCGTTATGTTTAAGCTTTATTTGAGCTTTGCACTTTGTGTCCGAGTTATTTCGTTAAAGACCCCAAAGTCTTGGCTTTAATCAGTGGATCTGAGTTTGTTTTCAACAATAGGTTTACCTGCTCTATTATGTTCACTATGTTCTCATGAATACTCTATGATTTCATGATTTTTACCCCATGTTTGCTTGTTAGGGTTTCAGGCTGCTATTATCTTTGCTTATTATGTGGTTCTTTGTTCATCGATACCTCTGAATCTTTACTTCTCCTGCTTGTATTATGCTTATTCAGTAATTCATGTTCTGATGTATGAAAATCCCTAATTCTGGGTGATTTTACCCTATTTTAATTACTAAGGTTTCTGATTCTCTCCTATTATGTGTTTATTCCGTGTAATTTGTGTTGATTCCTAAATGAGTACTAGTCCTGTTTGAATCCCTAACTTCCCTATGATTGATTTCCTTTACTGATTTCCTGTGATAATATCTTTACTAATTTTCGACCTTTAGTTTATTTCTTGCCTTATTACATGATTGACTACACTGTCAATTGATTCTTACCTTATTTCCTTAATTAAGACCTTATGAACCTTACCCCAATTCCTTACTCTTTACCTACTATATTTGAAGTCTTTCCTTATTTGTTGTACATGATTTCTTTCCTTACCTGTTACCTATTCTGACCGTTTGAAATTAAATCCCTTAATTAAGGGAGTACTTGTATTGATTTTAGACTAATTGATTTTTGAGTTCCATAATTACTGGACAGTCTGATTATTACCTTATTTTACCTAGCTTCAAACTATTATATATACTACTCTCATTAATAGTCTTCAACACACTAACATACACTGGTTCAATAGCTCTCTCTCTCTCTCAACTAAAAACTCTCTGCTCTCTTTTTGTGTTGCTTATTACTATTCTAAGTTAGCCGGCTGCAAGCCAAGGCTAACTATTGTGCTCTCCTATGCTCTACTTTGTGTTTATTGTCCTCTTTACTGGTATGTTCTAATTTCAATTTAAGTTCCCAAACCAATATGTTTATTTTGCTGTTTCAATTCATTGTGTTTCTTATATGCTTCTATCTACTGTTTTGGTGTTCAACATGCAATTAAACTCTTTGCCTCATTGCTTCATCTAGTATGCCAAGTTATGTCTTA
>MDKH01013618.1:0-14707 GCA_005239495.1 Nicotiana undulata | reverse complement strand
GTCTGAGATCTGAATGATTAAGATTCAGACCTCCATTAAGTGCAAACAAATGAGGCCTAAGATAAATTGTTCAAATGTGTTCTTCCTCTTTCTGTGATTCATTGTGTTATAAATGATTGTCTAAATGAAGTAGTTCAAACTGACCAGACTTTTCATCGGCACCGCCTTTATACTTCACCAATTTGAAACATTCAATTTCCTAAACATGCTCTACTCAGTTCTTGTAAGTCTGAGTACCACTAGCATCATGGTTAGATAAACTTTGCACCAATAGTACTCACTATCTATTTACATATTCACATTTAACTTATGTATGTATTTACTTCTATAGATTAGAAGATGTGGAGAAATGGCACGTAAACTTCGCGTTTTCAAGGAACAAATGACAAAGGCAGGGTTTACTCCTTCAACAAGGACTACAATGGGCTCAAATATTAATCTGGATGAATTGGAGGTCTGCTTATTTCATCTTCTTGGATTTAAACCTTAGTCTTACCATGGAATGCTATTCTTCATTATTTCATTTTTACTACCCCGTCAACATAATTCTGATTGTTCGCATGTTTAACAAATTTTGGGGATTGGAAGGTCAAACTTGGAGAACTCGAAGCTGAACTAGCAGAGATGAATACTAACACTGAAAAGCTTCAACGTTCTTATAATGAGCTTCTCGAGTATAAGCTTGTTCTGCAAAAGGTGAGGCATGTTGATGCTAAGTACCTCCGTCGTGGAATTATCAGGCACATATTATCTGCTTGGCTAGCGTTATGCTCTTTGATAATGACGATGTTTAAATACAAGCTGTTATTGTTACTTCAGGCTGGCGAGTTTTTCCATTCAGCTCAAAACAGTATTACTGCTCAACAGAAAGAACTGGAGGAGCATGCACATGGTGAGAGATCAATTGATAGTCCTCTATTGTTAGAGCAGGTACTGTTATATTGGCCCGGTTGTATTTTTCTGGTAGAGCTGTAGTAGTTGTAAATTGATATGCTTTGTTTGCTTTTGTACAGGAAGCCTTTGCAGATCCTTCAAAGCAAGTTAAGCTGGGATTTGTCAGTGGGCTTGTTGCTAGAGAAAAATCTATGGCTTTTGAAAGGTTTCTTTTTCGTGCAACCAGAGGAAATGTATTTTTAAAGCAAGTGGTCGTGGAAAATCCTGTAACAGATCCGGTGTCAGGCACAGAGGTTGGCTCCAGTACTTCACTTATTTAAAATGGGAAGGGGCTCATACGATGCTTAAAGTTATTGTGCTTTCGGAATTGGATGCTTAGATTTGGCGTTTCATAGTTTTCATTTTCAACTATTTCGTTTTAGAAGATAAAAGTGTTATAAAGTTTGAAGTATTAAAGTTAACTCCCAAATCCTCCTTGGAGGAGAAAGGATGTAAAGACACCCTTATTGTTTATCTGAGACCCATCTTCCTTGTTGGATGTACTTCATTGAAATCCATGATAATCATATGCCTGAAGTGCTCTGAGCTTATTAATTTTTATTTTTAGGTCGAAAAAAACGTGTTTGTTATCTTTTACTCTGGAGAAAGGGTGAAGAACAAGATATTAAAAATTTGCGATGCATTTGGAGCAAATCGGTATCCATTCACTGATGACATTGGCAAACAATATGAGATGATAACAGAGGTATGCCACAAATATCACTTTTTGGGTTTAGTTATGTATGCTTGCAGTGAATGGACTTCAATATAACCATATGATTGTTGCAGTTTGCCAATTATCAAACTTTTAAAACAGTTCTTGGTTATATTTATCCCCCCCCAAAAAAGGGGTTCTTTCTTATATAAGTGTCACTCCGCTTCTATGATTATCTCCTTTCTACAATATCTAAAAGTACCAAATATCATTTTAGTTTCAGTTTTTATGCCTTAATCTCTCTGAATATTAGGAGGTTATTTCCATCAGATTTAGCTCATTGAATTTCTGTATGCCTTTGATGAAAGATGTCATGACTTTAAACTCAACTGGATTAAAATCCATTTGGATTTCTGATATCTGTTAAAAAAGTATTCCCACCCTATCAATATTTGATCTTTTGTTTCACAATTCAAAAAGTTATTCCTTTACATATCCAGTTATCCTTAATCTAGAAAAAGACTATTCCCCGCCGTTACCAACCTGTCAGTCTGCTTTAAGGCCTGTAACCTAACAGAAAATCATTTCAGCTACTGTCGATGCAAGTTGAGGCAATGACCCATGTATTCTCTATTTCTACCCAGTTAGCTTTTTTTTCTTAATAGTATTCATTTGAAAAACTTCTTTGGGGTACTACCATAACATATTACTCCAGGTGTGCAGAGGCTCTTTGTTAAAGGTATTTATCTTGGTATTTCTGTAGAAATTTACCAAGTTGTTTCCCTATTTTGACTCATAGGTATCTGGAAAACTTTCAGAGCTGAAGACCACTGTAGATGTCGGACAGCTACACCTGGAAAATCTCTTGCAGACCATTGGCTATGAGTTTGACCAATGGAACCTTTTGGTTAGTTTTTATGTTTCATCTTAGCCATCTCGTAGTTTAATGGAACCACAATTTTTGTTATTCAAGTGGTCAAAATTTGTTGGTTGGACACCTGTACAAGAGTTACATTGTCTCTTTTCTACTTGTGAAGGTGAAAAAGGAGAAGTTTATTTACCATACACTAAATATGCTCAGTATTGATGTGACAAAGAAGTGCCTTGTGAGCGAGGGTTGGTGTCCAGTTTATGCGACCAGCCAGGTGCAATGCAAAATCAACGCCCCCCCCCCCCCCCCCCCCCCCCCCCCCCCCTCCCCATATGGTTTACTTTTGTGTTTGGTCCTCCATTATGTAATTATTAATGTTAACATACTTTCTTTGGACGTCTGCAGATACAGAATCAATTGCATCGAGCAACTTTGGATAGCAACTCACAAGTTGGGGCCATATTCCAGGTGTTGCATACCACAGAATTGCCACCTACATATTTCCGTACAAACAAATTTACATCTGCCTTCCAGGAAATTGTTGATGCATATGGGTGAGTCATAGTAATTTGTTTGAGATTTATCCTGATTGACAGACCACATACATGATTAATATCAAAATGAATACTCATCCTTAGGAGAAAAACAACCAAAATGAATAAACAAAAGTAGGAACATCCAGTCATCAAAGTACATTTTCTTACTCGAACTTTGAGTTGTGATGCTCAGTCTCAAAACAGTTGATCTTTCTTGTTGCTTGTGCTGACTAAGATTCTGCAAAATTCATTTCCTCGGAATGGTGCTTGATGTACTCAGTATGGGGTCAGAAAGTGCACAGGGAGTTATCAGTTTGAGACGATAATTTTGAGTTATACATAAACTGCCTACTTTATATCATTGGGATGACTCTTGTATTATACAAAATCTGAATCAACCTCAAAGCACTGGAGTCCCTCAAGAATTCAACACAACAAGCTAATCAAGGTCTGAATACAATGATTGTAAATGAATCTTGAAGCAGATAATTCGATATAGGTTGATTTTCAGACATTTGAATCTGCTCGTTACAGAACAACGAAGCCTAATATGCAATGTGCCCATATAAGGGTAAATATGAAGGAATAATGGGTCAAAAAACAATATGTGAGCTCTGATAGTAGCCATTCACCTTCAAAAGAATTTTGCTTCTCCATTTCATTTCCTGCTTTCTCCTCTCCCCATCTCTTGACGAAAAGAACTTACTGCTCAGTTTGACATTCTCCCTCATCCCACTAACTTCTTTTCTTCTGTCTATAGATCAAACTTCTTTTTCTCCTGGTCTTTTCTGATTTAACATATTGAAATATAAACACTCAGATTTATGTTTCTAAAAAATGAATAGTTAGCTGGTTTCCTCTAATTGCTTATCCATATGACAGACCATCATAGGTTATGACTTCCAATTTTCAACATTAATTGCTCTAGCAACTTGATTTTTCATCTTTATGACCATGACCATGAGAGAAAGTCTTCTTGATTTCCCGCAGATCAATATTTTGCCTTCTTACTATTTATTTGACTGGAGTACTTGTGATATCTTCACTTCCGTAGAGATCCTCTGATCTGTGTTCATTATAGGGTCGCAAAATATCAGGAAGTAAACCCTGGTGTTTTCACAATAGTAACTTTCCCGTTCCTCTTTGCTGTCATGTTTGGAGACTGGGGCCATGGTATATGCTTGCTTCTTGCAACATTGTACTTCATCTTACGGGAGAAGAAGCTGTTTAGTCAGGTTAGTTCTGAACCTCTTATTTGAAAAGTATCCAACTGTTCTCTGCATATTTCTTTACTGTTCTCAGTCCCTATGTGTACCCTGTTTGATTTTTAAAACTATTGCTAAATCATGTTTTGCAGAGAAAATAAAGAACTAGTTGTGCATGGTTAATTTGGCATCACTGAGAAATCATGTTCTATAAATTTTTTAATCAGTTCATAAATTTTATGAGAATTATATGCTCATTCAATTTGATTTGTCATAACAGAAGCTTGGGGACATCATGGAGATGACTTTTGGCGGTCGCTACGTTATTATGATGATGGCTCTGTTTTCAATATATACAGGATTCATATATAATGAATTTTTCTCTGTTCCCTTTGAAATATTTGGACGTTCAGCTTACGGTTGTCGCGACCTTTCCTGCAGGTAGGTGCTGAAGTAGTAGTTCAGGTTCTCTCTGTTTTCTTAGTTGCTCCAGTCCTTGAACTAGTTAATTTTGTTGAAGGGATGCCACTACAATAGGTTTGATTAAGGTCCGCGATACCTATGCATTTGGTGTGGATCCTAAGTGGCATGGTACCCGCAGCGAATTACCATTTCTGAATTCTTTGAAGATGAAGATGTCAATTCTACTAGGTGTTGCTCAGATGAATCTAGGAATCATTCTAAGCTATTTCAATGGGAAGTTCTTTAAAAATGACGTGAATGTCTGGTAAGCCAGATTCTCTTTTTTTTTTTTCTTTTTTCTTTTTTGGAGATAAGGTTAAGTATAACCCACCAAGATTACTTGCCTATTTCCTTGGTTGTTTGTCAGGAATTAATTCATTTAACACTCACAAACAGCGTTTTCCTGATCTTGCATCAACCTTGTCATTTCTTGTTAATCTCTAACATTGAATTTGTGTAGAGTATTCATGTGCTATTAGAATTTAGCATGCCACTCTGCTATCATACTTATTAACATTTTCTTTTCAGGCATCAGTTTGTCCCCCAGATGATATTCCTGAACACCCTCTTTGGCTATCTTTCACTTCTTATTATTGTCAAATGGTGCACTGGTTCTCAAGCTGATCTGTACCATGTAATGATATACATGTTTCTAAGCCCTACTGATGATTTGGGCGAGAACCAGCTTTTTATTGGGCAAAAATACCTCCAGGTTTCATTTTCTTCTTTAAATTAACATCTAACATGCTACAGAAGAGGCCATCTCTAACATCTGTTGTCCTCTCTTCTGATCCAGCTTTTGCTAGTATCACTTGCACTTGTTGCTGTTCCATGGATGCTATTTCCTAAGCCATTTCTTCTAAAGAAGCAACATGAGGAAGTATGTCTAAACTCAATAAATGCAGCCAATTTTTTAGTGGTACTTGTTTGCTCTAGTGTTACTCTTCTTCTTGCATTAACTTTTATTCATTGTCACATCATGAATTTCAGAGGCATCGAGGTCAATTATATGCAATGCTTGACAGAACTGATGACTCTTTTGAGTTGGAGACACACGATCATTCACATGGACATGAAGAATTTGAGTTCAATGAAGTTTTTGTACATCAACTCATACATACCATAGAATTTGTACTTGGAGCTGTCTCTAATACAGCTTCATACCTGCGTCTGTGGGCCCTCAGGTGCGTATCTATCAGCTTGAGCCACGAACACAGATATCAAGTGGATATCTGCACCTATTTGTGTTAGGAACATTTGTGCATGCCTTAAAGGTGCTAAACCAGAACGGTTACATGAAATATCTTCAACCTTTGTTATGATGCTTTGAGAAGCTGAAAACACTTGGCATCTTTAATCCTTTGGACGTGTTTGACGAAGTGCTTTACTCTCCATTTTGAACCATGCTTATGTTTCAATATGTCTTAGAGAGCTATGAAATCAGCTTTGTTTAAGAACTCTGATTTATGAAGGTTGGATTGATCTAGCAGGCTTGATCTCGATGAGTTTGACATTTATCTCAGTTAGCTATCAGGTTTTAGTTGTAAACAGATCAGCCTTTAAGAAATCATTTTATACGACAGAAGCTCGGTCTGCTAACATTTTTTTGTTGTAAAGCAAATAAGTTTAAGTTTGTAATAGATGATTCTATATGACAAGCTGCTCAGGATACACATTGCAAGGAAAACAAGGATTAAGCCGTACAAACTAGTTGGGTTTAAGGCTATTTGTTGTTACAGTTGCATCGGTTAGGTGCTTGACAGGAGTATGTTTAGTCACCAATCTTAATATAGGGTAAGCGTGATTTTTAGGGAACATTTAATTTGCCTGTATAGACAAATTAAATAGACACGAATAGAGCAGAATGAGTATAGCGGATTCATATAATTGATCCAATCAGTTTGGGATTGAGGAGTAGTTGATTGATTGATGATAGTTCGATGTGCCTTGTACGTCATGATTGATCTTATAGCAGTTTGGATTGATGCTTAGCTGTAAAGCGTATGAGTGAACAGGAGATCATCCTATTCGAAGCAGAATACATTTAGCCCAAATGGCGATCATCTGAGGATTCTGATATTACCTGTATTTAGTCCCTTGCTCATAATTGAAGATTTTATCCATATTATCAATGTTTATAATTTTGTCTCGTTTCTATTTCTGTGCAGTTTGGCACATTCAGAATTGTCTAGCGTGTTCTATGACAAAGTTCTGCTTCTTGCAATGGGGTAACTTTTCTAGTATTTTCCCATAAGTTTGAACTGAAGAGATTATCCTTTTCTTTTTTGTGTGGGTGAAAATAAGACACCATCTCATTGACCTGTGAGATTCACATTTAGTATATCTTGTGTTTTGTCACAGGTTTAATAATATCATCATCCTTGTCATTGGCATAGTTGTATTTATATTTGCTACTGTTGGTGTGCTACTGGTGATGGAAACTCTAAGTGCATTCCTACATGCCTTGCGTCTTCATTGGGTGGAATTCCAGAACAAGTTCTACGAGGGAGATGGGTACAAGTTTAGCCCATTCTCGTTGGGTTTGATTAGTGAGGATGAGGACTAAATGACATAGGAGGTTGTGTAAACACTATGATTCATTGGCAGAACATGCTTCAATATTTTTCATGCTATGCAGAACATTCTTGGTTACTCACCAGTAAAAGGTGAGTGTTAGGAAATGCCTTTTGTATCTCATGCAGTTGTGCAATTTGTTCCTTCTCAAATGAAAGAGCAGTCCGTTATTAGAAGGCCTCTAATTGCTTCTATAATGAGTCAGTTGTTTCTGTTTCTTGTTGTGGTGACAAGATTGATTACACTTAAAAATTGTTTCAATTTTTTCTACTGTCACGTTCTAAGTAATTTAGGATTCACAAAAAAGTTGATGCAGGGACAGTAATCAGAAAACTTCGAAGATTTGTGTCCACCACTGGGATAAAATGCAGTCTTTGCCATCATTGACTAGTGGTATGGACTGGAGACAATGTAGAGATCATGGGATCAACCGACAGATATTGGGACTCTGCAAATGTAGTAATATGATCTATCCACCAAGGCTTTTCCTTCAACAGAATAGTGGCGTAGCCAGCAGAGCTATAACCCAGTAACAGCAAGTCTTTTTTTTTTTGAACATAAAGGATAGATTTATATATAAACTTAAACGAAGGACAGATTACAGGACCTTAGTAGAGATTGTTTCTAGGGTATTTGCATTGCCCGTTGTAGCTAGATTGTTACAAGCGTAGATAGGAAGTTTCTTAACAACATAACAAAAACTATGTTTGTCCTTTTTCATTACATGATCAAGAAAAAAGGGTGGACGTGCATGACGATAAAGTTGAGTAGGGTTGGTACTCCTTGCAGCTTCCTTGGCCAGACTATGTGCTGCTCCATTGGCCTCTCTGAAGTTATGCCTCATGATTGGGCGCTTCAGCTGTATCAACAACCATCTGCATTCAAGAATTAAGTTAGACAAGTGATCGAAACACAACCATATCAGTGGAGTATGTTTTGATCTCAAGCTTGTCCAAAGCCCCTCAAGGAGGGCCAGAATCTCAGCATGCGTGGATGATATTGCATATGTTGTCTTGTGATATCCCACAATCCAATCTCCATTGGAATCTTTAATGACTCCTCCTATACCTGCTAATTTATTGTGGGCCGGAACCGATGAGCTTTGTCTACGTATTTCACATCCGGTGAGAATCAGACCTGCGTAGTTCGTCTAATTTTGACGAAATAGGGGCAACATGACTTTTTTGAAAACATTCTGTTATTTTCTTTGAAAATTTCGACAGAGTTCTGGATTTCAAATACCCACCTCACACTCTTGTTTTTTTTAAAATTTTGTTTCCCTATTCTGAAAGCCAGTCAACATGCAAGCCGAAACAAACAGATGTGCTAGTAGCACGTAAGTGCATCAGGATGAGTATTTTTCCAATTGAAGTGACATTATTCAAAATGAGATTATTTATTTATTCAGAGTCGTCACTTGGGATAATTATGATGGTTTCCCAAGTCACCAGTTTATTTTAAAATCCCAAATCGAGAAAGTTTGACTCTATTTTTATGGTCTGCGAACACAGAAGATCGTGTAAGGAATTCTATTTTCCCGGGAGAAGGTGTGAGGCACTCCCGAGTTGCATAATTTTAGCACGGTCGCTCAACTATTAATAATTGGTCTAATTATCTGATTTATTACATGTTTAAAACCTATGGTGCATTTTTAACTTTCTTACCGCTTTTAGTGTTTATGGAATTTATTTGAACGAGTAGTGATGTCGCACACTCGTTTGTTTTTGTACATATCGCGAGTCGCGCCACGTGAAACGCACCTACGATTTACAACATATTTATTTTTAATTATTATTTGAAATTATGACCAAATCGTGTGAAACACACACTCGAATTTGGGATTATGTATCATCACTATACCATGGGAACAACACAGTCACAGATGTTTTATTATCTTCCTACATTTGGAATCAAGCGTGAAAGCTAAAACCATATAACTTATTTAGGGATAAAAGTGCACACGCTATTATTTAATATTAGGAGATTCATGCTCTGCCTTAGTTACACTTATTACACTCAAAAAAATAATAAATAAATTAAAATTACAATTTTAAATGGTCAGCGAAAGTGCAAACCCCAACTTCCTCATTATCACAGTAGACCATCAAACAATCAATTAAGAAAGAAAACAAAAATATTCTAATCTAAATCTAGAGTTTATTACATGGATACCTCTATAGTAACTACAATCCAATTCCCTGGCTCAATTTTTCTTTCTTAAATAAAATTAAATCAACCCAGCAAATTATGTAACAAAATTTAAACTAACATTTACATGTAACTTCTTAAGAGAGAATAACATAAGCACATGAGAGCAATTTTCTAACTAATCAAGAAATCAATCAATTCAGAAGAAAACTCAACAAACAGATCCCACATGTATTGGCATAAATTTCACAACTGAAAGCATGTATTAATAAGCACGGTAATAGAATAAAATGAGAATGAGAGAAATGAACCTTTTTCAAGCTTATTGTATATATCAATTGGAACCAGGTTGGTTACAAAGAAGACAAGAAAATATGCCGATAAGATTGAACGCAAATGACATCGTCAGACTGCACCGGAAACCTTGAACCCAGCTCAAAAACTTGACTGAACTTAGGTGGCTTACACAGTTAAAACAACCCTCCGTTCGTCGGCAAACATGGTGCGACGACGACTATTTTTGGGGTGGTTTGGTGCTGCATTTCAGCTATCTTTGGGTGGTTGTTTCGTCTTGTTTCTCCAAAAATCCGAGAATGGGAGATTGGGCCACTGAAGGTTTGATGGGATTGAATGACGGTTGAGATTTGGTGGGGTAGAGTTTTTGACTGTAGGTTAGATGGGGTTGGGTGGCGGAGACGGCAGAGAGGGAGGGGTGCGTCGGCTCTTAGCTTGGAGATATGGGAGTAGCTTGCCGCCGGTGACGAAATCCGACAGCAGCAGTAACGATCAGAAATCCCCTGTTTTTCCCTTCCCCTACTTTCCGTTCTTTTCCTCTCGTGAGTGTGGTGTGTGGTTTTTTTGGTGAAGAAGGGGTGGGCTGCTGGAGTCTTTGGAGTTGGAGAAAGGTGGTAACGGCTGAATTTTTTTTTAGGAAGAAGAAGATCCGCAGCTCTAAGGTGATTTTGTCCTTTAGGATTCAGAGGGGGTGGGGCTGCTGCTTCTTTTTGGGGATTTGGTCTCTCCCCTTTGCGTGTTGTGCGCGGAAGATATATAGGCTTAGGTATAGGGATTAATTGGTGGCCTAGAAAAAAAATTGTGTATGTGCACGTAAGATTTAAGGGAATGTGAGCTTGCTACAAAAGATAAAGAAAATTTTTACCACATGAAAATAACTTATTGGCTCTTGCTTTAATTTATATTTTTTCTTTTCATTTAAGAATGTAACATAAATATAGTAGCTAAATATTTTAAAATCAAGCACATATAATTTTTTTGTGATTTTTTATTTTCTTAAATAAAATCTACTAAAACTGAAATAAAGGTTAAAATATGTAGGTTAAACTTAAAATTATTTATATACTAAAAGATATTAAAAAATCTCATGTATGATAAAAAATTAGGTGCTCACCAAAGTTAAATCAAGAACCCTCTAAAATCAGATGTTCCATAAATATCGCACCTATTCCTATATGGACCTACACGTCTCAATTTTTTTATTTTTATGAAAGAACTCTTGGCGATAGAGGGGCAGAAGCAGATAAGGGAAATGGCAAGCATTGGAAACTCGCACCTTGGCTTGTAGTAGTATGAATCTTCATGCTATTGCAATAAGGGATCAAATGAGGTTTTAGCTTAAGCGGCTACCTGCGTGCAAGAGAATCATGTTTTACCATATTTGAGGCAATTTGATCATCAAGAGAAACAACACTAAAGTCAGATGGAGGAGGCAATTTTTCTCGTCTAATTTTGCAAGTGCCACGAGGTTTTAGGCTTTTAGCTAACATTTTTTGTTTGTAAATTGTGGTATTCACTCTGTTAATTGGTCTTAGTCGTATCGCCTGGTGATGAGGTGAGAATGATTAGAAAATCTTGGGGCCAAAAGTGCCACTTAAACTATAGTTTGAGTCATCGAGAACAACAGAATCTGAAAGAATTCAAGTTCTACCAGCTAATATTGATATTTATCCAATTAGTGTAGTTTAAATGGGCTCGATTTCAATCATTAAGTGCATTTATATTTTAGCTTTGAATCTTAACCCTTTATATCTTAATCATTAAGAGGTTGTTTGGTTAAGCTTGTAAGCTGGTCAAACTAACTTATAAGTACTTTTTTTATTTATTTACCCGTTTGGTAAAGTTAAAAGTGTTTATAAGTCTAAGTGCTTAAAAATAAGCTAAAAGCCATAAGCTCGCCACCCCCAGTTTATGAATTTTTAGCTTATAAGCACTTTAAGTTTGACCAATATTTTTACGATTTTATCCTTAAAATATTCATTTTTAGAACAAAACTCCTACATTGATAATCACTACAAGTATTTTTTCAACCTAAACCCCTCGCCTCTTCATACAATTCTCATTGACAGATAAGCAAATTCTCTATTCCTTTGCATATTTGTATTAATGTGAATGTGTATTAATCTTTGAACTGTATGTAATACATGAGGACATATCCATTTTTTGGTGTATTGCTTTCTAATAGCCTGTTTGGCCAAGCTTTTTTTTTGGGTCAAAAGTGTTTTTTTTTGCCAAAAGTACTTTTGGCCAAAAAATGAGGTGTTTGACCAAACTTTTGAAAGGAAAAAAGTGCTTTTGAGGAGAAGCAGAAGCAGTTTTGGAGAAGCAGAAAAAAGTAGCTTCTCTCCAAAAGCACTTTTCTGAGAAGCACTTTTGAGAAAAATACATTTAGAAGCAGTTTTCAAAAGCTTGGCCAAACACTAATTACTGCTTAAAAGTGTTTTTAAAATTAATTAGCCAAACACAAACTACTTCTCACAAAAAGCACTTTTTTTAAAAGTACTTTTGAGAAAAGCACTTCTCAAAATAAGCTAATTTTAGAAACTTGGCCAAACAAGCTATAAGTGTTGTGGTGATGACAATGTTTGTTTCTCTTCAAATATTTTATCCTATTTATGTTTATTTTTTACTGAGAAACTTTTGCCAATTTGTTAATTATTATAACTTATCAACTACTTCAAATCAGCTAATCCAAACATGCTCTAAGTGCGTTTGTTTTTCTTATTTCACAACTGCTTTATGAGTCTGAATATATCTGAATAATTGATATCTATGACAAAGTCATAATATCGTTAAGATGTTATCAACAACTTTTATTATTGATCACCGCCACCACACCTACCACCCTCCACTTTTCCCACCCCCAGCCACCACAATCACTATCTATCATTACACTCATCACAATCAACCACTGTTATCACACAATTACCATTGGCGATCACCACCATAAGCCACCACTATATATTGCCAATCATTACTACCAGTCACCATGACCATTGGCAATCACTGTCATCCACCATAAATATTAGACTTCACCAAAAACTACCACCATCATTAACCACTATTGCCAACCACCATCACCTCTAGATATTGCCCACAACCATCACAATCAACCAAAACCAGCAACAACTACCACTATCATTCAAAATTACCACCAAATACCACCCCTAGTCGGCACTCAAAACTATTATCGTAGCTATTACCACCACACCAAATATTATATTATTTTAAAAATATATATTGTTGATATAATATTAGATTAATTAGTATTTTATTTAAATAAGATAAGTTTCATATATTAAGATGTTGGTAAAATAAACAACCCTAATTATCTATGTCACGACCCAAAATCTATCTAGTTGTGATGGTACCTAATCCAACCCGCTAGGTAAGCCAACTAACAGTCAGCATAACTCTAATGAAATAATAAGAAATCAATAAATGAAATAACTGAAATTCACATACAATAATGCAAGGATTGGTAATACAAGTCATGAGCCACTAAGACTTAGAATTACAAAGTTGGTAGGAAATAAATACAACATCTGTTTAAAATATACATAAACAGAATTAAAATCTAAAACTATCAAGGACAAGTGGTAGCTATATATGGAAGGCTCCAAGATCTCAGCACCAAGATCTGTGCACAAGGTACATAAGTGTAGTATGAGTACAACCGACCACATGTACTCAGCCAGTATCATAACTAACCTCGGCGAGGTAATTGAAGAAAAATTTATAAATGATACTCGCGAATTACCTGTACATTTCATAAATTCCAACAAGAACATAACAATAATATGATCAAATCATGAAATCACAGTTAAAACCACCTTGGTGCTCTCAATTTTCTTAACGTACTCTACTGAGTAATTCTGAATATCTCTCGTTGCTTATCACTACCTAACACTGAGTAAATCACCTAGATAACATGTGTACATGTTTAACCGCTTCTAATTATAATAAGTAGGCAACTATGCAGTCACTTAGGAATTACTTTATATAACTGCCAGTATGATTAAAATCCAGAATCACATAGAGATCATGACTATATGACCTAACAACTTCAATTGTTGAACTGTCAAAACGCCTAATCTGTTGCGTGCATTTACTGCCTAAGTGTGGAGGCTAACCTGGGCCCATATGTGCTTTATACGAAAGTCCAACTTGTTTTTGCATGTCGCTTATTTTTACCATTTTGAGCAACCTAAGTTAAGTCTAGAACCATAAAAAATAGAGGTCCAAATTGTTACGACCCAAACTGATGGGCCGCGGCGAGCACCCGGTACCTTACTCAATCAACTACCAACATAACATATCTTTCATATCAATTTATCATAGGTAAATGAACCGGAGTAAAGCAGGGTGAATACAAACTTAACATATGAAGTACGGGCCTATAGGACCAAAATAACCACTCGTGTACTGAACATAAGCCGACAAAGCCATACAATCTTTTACGTACATGACATCTGTCTACAAGCCTCTAAGAATACATAATTTTCATAAAGATGGGGACAGCGTCCCGCCATACCAGACAATACACGTCTATATCATACTAACCAAACAAGCAACTCCAAAGCAAATGGAGCGCACCAACATCTTCCGCTGAGCTGATAGCCTACTTGGAGGGCTCTCTACCTATCTATCGGGACCTGCAGGCATGAAACGCTGCGCCCCCAGGAAAAAGGGACGTCAGTACAAATAATGTACCGAGTATTTAAGGAATGAAAATCAGTAACTAATAGACATGAGAGAAACATGGAGTAAAAGACTCGACATGTAAGTCTGAATAACTTTGTAAATCATGAAATACTCATAGTGTCAGACATATGCATATGAATGTCATGTCGTGCGTAGGTACATGTGTTCATAACATCATTAAGCCTCTGAGGGCACCCCATCATATCATCTCGGCCATTTTGGGCAAAATCATCAACGTATACCAGCTGATCAGGTTGTGGTACGTATATAACGCCATAACCTTTCCCATATCCCATATACATACATACATATATATATATATATA
>ML261657.1:745-38125 GCA_005239495.1 Nicotiana undulata | reverse complement strand
ATAGCAGCATTTCACGGGATTTCGAGGTAGTTGTCCAGCGTCCACAACTTCTCCATTTCCCTTTCTTATTTAGTCTTAGCATTTGATTCAGAGACATTTATTATAGTTTTAGCAAAGTTAGATTTATTTATTCTTAGATGCTCATGACTATTGACTCCAGTTCTTGGGAGGTTGTTAGACTATTATTGGGACGTTAAGACTTATTTATATTATTTATGCTGTGGTTTGCTTGCCTATTATTTAATTGTGAACTATTTTAATTGAACAAAAGCGTAGTAAAGTGATGGTCGGCTAGCCTAGTTCCACGATAGGCGCCATCACGACCTGTTAGGATTTGGGGTCGTGACAGATTTCTGATAGTATGCACATAAGGAATCATAACAACCTACAGGCATTATTTCTACCCGGATTTGATAAAAGATATATAAAAATCCATCCCCAGCTTTTACTAATAACCCCATATCTATTTTTACAAAGATTAATTTTTATTACAAACCAATACGAATAAATGACACGAAGCTGTCTATTACACTACAGGGAGCCTTAGCAGGCCCAACATCAACCTGGAAACCAGGCCTACCAGAAAAGCAAGTCCAAAGGTATTCCATCCATATCACACACAATAGGCTTCTGGTGTGTAAAAGTTCCCAAGGGCCTCAGTTACCCTGGGCAATGCCCACACCAGAACCTTTTCAAAGAAGCAGTTTTATAAAAAGTTTGGAAGGCCTTCCCCAATGTGTCGGAGTTTAGAGGAGTCTCATGGACCCTAGGCAGTGCTCACACTGGGGGTGGAAGGACCCTAGATAGCTAAGAGTAAGAGTTTGAAAACAATATATAAGGGTAGAGGATAGTTTTAGAAAAAGCAGTTTTGATTTTTAGAAGTGAATAGAAAATAGTTACAAGATTACAAATATGACAAAACCACATTTTAGAAGATTGGTTCAGACATGGGTACCAATAGTCACAACAAGAGAAGGAACACTTGAATTACAGACAAGGTTAAACAGGTTCTACAAAGAGCCTACAATTGAATCAAACAAAGTTTTACATTGCATAAGTTGGATTAATTATCACTAGGTGGAATCATATAGACATATATTAAGTAGAGAGAAATATGCTGAAGTTAAAATGACTAATCAGACAACCATAAAGAGCAGGGTGGGGTAGTAGGAATTAAAAGTGCTAGTTTCAGAAACAAGTAAACAAGTGTTATGGATAAAACAGAAATATGCTAAGGTAAACTAACCATACTAGCATATAGAACATGACAAGTTAACAGGAATTAAGGCATGTTGGTTAAGAGAGCTATAAACCGTAAAACATAGGGCAAACAAAAGCATGTTGAGGTTTAAATACATAACATATAGAATAGAACATGAAAATAGAAATGGAGGCATACCAGTTATGTAGATAGCAAACAACTAGATGAAGGCAAAGAAACTTAAGTTGTGTAAGTGTATAAGGAAAAATAAGTAAAAATCGTCAAAGAGGTATCGGTTGTAAAAAGAAACAGAATTCCAAACCATAATTAGGTAAATAAAATCAATTAATCCCCTTTAATTGACAGAGCCAAATAATAACAGGCAAATATCAGAACAAACAGTGAAATTATTCGAAACCCTAGGGATTAAAACATAGATATGAAAACCAGTCGAACAAGTAAAGAGAACCGGTGTTAAAACACTTAAACATTTTAGAATAATTTTGCAGAAACTTAAAGAGATGAAACTCTAGCTTTAGGGAGAAACTAAAATCGGTTAACAATAATAAGAAAAAATAGAAGATATTAAAATATAAATACCAAATAAACTCGAAAGCATCTCAGATCTATAGAGATCTGAACATACTCGAGTAGAAAGTGACGAGGGTTTTAAAAAATGGATAGAGTTGAGAAAAATTGGAGTTGGAACCAAAGATTTAAAGCCATAAACATGAAGATAGCAATACTCACAAACATAGAGATGAACACATGCAGATTCATCGAGAAAATAAAGGGTTTGGACCGAGTCCGTGTGGAATCTCTTTGAGATTCCTTCCAATAACACAAAAATCATAACACCAGTAAAGAAGGGAGGACAGATAGGGCCTAATATTGAAGAAATAATCAATGAATCGAAAGGGTTCAGATGACGGTGGGCTAGTTAGGGGAAGGTTGAGAAAGAATGGAGTGGGAAAGGGAATCATGGGAGGCGGAATTAGGAAATGAATAGGGTTTGAGGGGTTGATGAGTGGTGATTTTACCACTCGTTTTATCCTCTTTTCGTTAGATTTTGCATCCTTCAATGATAACACGAGGTCGTTTATAGTGTGTATTGCTTAAAATTCAGGGAAATGATGCCATAAAGTGATTGGCGTTGAATTGAAGTGGAGTTGAGCACAAATTGGTGAAAAAAACACAAAAACCTTCAGTGATTCAGCACCTATGGATGTTTGGTCACTGGTGCGACATCGCACCTGTGGAAGGTTAAATGCACTTGCGAAGAAGGATCAATTGCACACAGGCCGCACCTACGGAACCGCATGTGCGGTATTTTGTCCGCATCTGCGGAAAATGTTCATGTCACCCAGACTCGCACTTGCGTTGTGGAATTCGTTTCTGCGGAACCGAACTTGCGAGAATTATTCCGCAGGTGCGGTCATCGGGCATCAGATCTGGACATAATTATAAAATCACAATTTCTCAATCCCAACCCACATATACTCGACCTAGCAGATATTTTCTGTATCTTTGGCACATCTTTGGCTTAGCTTTGAATATATTTTGTGTCTTGAAGACAAGGAAGAACATTTGTGGAAGCTAGAGTTTGCACACTCATTTGGGTTTTGAAGATTTCAAGCTTGTGGTTAAGGATTTCTTACCCATTTATGTTTATTTCTTTATTTCCTTGTTTTGTATTGAATATTTAAGTGTGTAGTATTTATTTCCAACACTTGAATCTTGTTTATGGAAATATTCATATTTAAAGTGTTGATTAAATATCTTGTTGTGCTTATGTATTGAATGATTTTTATGTATTTATGAAGTGAGTTATTATTTCTTTAATTATTCTTGTTCTTTAATGTTTTCAAAGGGACTAGCTAACCCTATGACTCACCCATTAATTCCGAGTTAATTTTGGAAAAGATAATTTGGGGTTGGGAAAGATTAATTAACAAGAACTTGAGGCTTTAACCCTCATTGTATAGATTCTACCTAGGAATAGGATTGAATTACTTGTAGCCATATTCGCGTGTGCTTAATCCCTTAATTGGGTTAGGAATAATTCAATTAGGAAGTGTTTTTAGTCTTTGGAAAAATCTAATTAAGAATTATTATCCGTGGCTAATTAACATAAACTCGCTCATATTTATAAAATCGTGAAATACATTGGATCGTTACTTGAGTGTAATTCCCGATGCATCCATACTTGTTGCCATTGATCATTTTAATTGCTTTCTAGGTTACTTTATATTTTTGCATTTAGATATAAATATTTTCACAACAAAAATCTAAGTGTTTGGCACTGCGCGATAAGTGATAATTCTCTTACATTCATAATCGCCTCCATATTGTTCTCTGTGGGATTCCACCCCAACCTAGTTGGGTTACTATATTTGACATCGATCGCTTACACTATTTTGAGGTGTAATTTGAGCGTATCAAATTTTGGCGCCGTTGCCGGGGAACAATTGGCGTAATTTAGGTTGTTTGAAAAGTAAGCATAAGTGCTTTGGTCCAAACTTGTGAATATTTGTGTAATCATTTTTCTTACCTTGGTCTATTTTTCTTGTTTGTTATTTGTTTAGTTTATTAATTTTTGATATAAAAAAAAGATATGGCATCATATAATGAAAATTGGTCGGATGGTAGTTGTTCATACTTTGATGACCCTTGTCCTTATTGTGGAGGACCACACTTGTGGCAAAATTGTTTGAATTCTCCCAGGGGTGGATTGTGCGCACAATCTCAAACCCATGCGTAGAGTATTTGTGATAGGTTTGGTTGCCAAAATGATCATTGGTATGATTGTGTGTATTTGTCCGTCCCTTCCCCAAGCCCCCGCTATGATGTTTCTAATTTTTGTGATGAAAATTTTAGGGGTGAGGAAGTGGAGGAAATTGAGCATGGCCAAAGTGGAGAGTTTAAGCTCATGTTGGAGTGCTTACTTGAAGAAGGAAACAATGAGCAAAATGCCTTGGAAGAGCTTTTGGAGAATAGTCTCCAAAATGACTTGGCACTTGAAAGGTTGCACTCACAAATTGATGAAATGATTGAAGCCTTGAGGGTTCAAAAAGCCTCGGAAGTGAGTGATAGCCAAGAATCTTCCTTGGAGGTTGGAGTTGAAAATCCTTCCGTGGCACTTGATAAAAACAAAGAATAACTCTCAAATGCTCAAAATGAGAGGACGATGCTCATATTGGAGGCCATTCTTGAAAATGAGGAAAAGCACAACTTTGCACTCGAGGAATTGAAGCATTATGTGACTCAAAATGATGAGCATATCCGCACTTTGGAGGATCAAATGAAATCTTTAATGGAGGCTCATTATGCCTCTCAATTTGAAAGTGTGGAAGGAAGCCACGAAGAGTCCAATTCCGAGGATGAAAGTGAGTATTACTTTGAGGAATCAAGACTTGAACATCCGTCAACCGACTCCATGAGTGTTTGTGATGCCAAGAAAAATATGGAATTAGAGTCAACCGGGGTGATTGAAAATTTGGTTGAAATTGACTTTATTCCGGGGGAAAGGGGGATGTCAAAATCCGGGAAAGTTGCAAGTTGGAGGTTTGAAGGCACATTCCAAGCATTTTTAAACATTGGAATTGTGTGGTAATACGGAAGTTGAACTACACGAATCAATGAAGTTTTGCGAGGAGGAAAAACTCACACCATACATCTTACAATTTGACGAAACAAGAAAGCAAAATGACATACCTCACATGAGAGCCAAGAAGTGCAAAATGAAGAAATCAATACTTGGCTCGGTCATCTACTTACCACCCCCATCGCCCGTGGTCACAAGCTTGATTCCAAGCTAGGTGCCCAGTTCATATCGTCCAAGTGGCGAGAAAAGTGGTGAAGTTGACTTGTGTCGTGCCACGACGTTAAATGCGGCGCTTGGTGGGAGGCAACCCATCGTTTTCAAAGATTTTGGTCGTTTCTAAAATTTTCTTTTTGAGAATAGCTTAGTATATTGTTTTGCACTAATATGCCAAGTTTAAGATTTTTTGGAGCTAAGTTGCAAATTGTTTATACCAGGAATGTGCCAAAACAGTGGCTGCCCAGAAATGTTGTGCTGAGCCCAGGGATTTCCGCACCTGCGGTCAAGAAATCCACAGGTGCACCTTCGCAGGAGCGGCTCCTAAAACGTAGGTGCGGGTTATACTGCAGGTGTGGTTCTTTAACCGCAGAAGCGGGATCGCAGAAGCGCCTGTTTTTCCGCAGGTGCGGCAATCGTGCAAGTGAAATCCCTAACTTTCACTTCATCAGGTAAGTTCATTCCAATTATTTTCCCCAGCACCCAAAATCCACCATCTCTCAAAAACTCCAACACACTGCACATTGCTCGTGAATTTTCCATTGCACTCACGAGACCCAGGTATTCTCATCTCCTCACTTCCTTCTTCTTCTCTGTTTTTCTTTATTTGTTTTCCTCATTTTCTCTCAGGCCTTTAAGGGCCTGTTCTTTTTTTATTTATTATTTGTTTCCCACGACCCCTCTGATTTAGGATAGTGTTAGGGTGAGGATTTGGTTGAGTGTAGATTATGTGCGTTGGCTTTAGTGAAGCAACAATTGTGGGGAAATTCTGAGTACCCAATTCATGTGAAGAGGAAGTAAACTTTAACTGCCCTCAAGGTGTTCGATAAATCGTGCAAACGAAAATTGAGTGTTAAGTACTTAAATCTCAGTGTTAATGGAGTTAGAACTAAATTTGGTACACTAATATGAAAGTCTTGAGTACAGATTAGTGGCCAAAAACCATGCCCCAATTGAAAATAGTAAAACACAATCTGGGCAGTTGAACCTTGGGACGAAGTTGCGCAGGTGCGAACAGTTTTCTGCAGGTGCGGCTTCGCACCTGCGAGTGCTTCTCCGCAGGTGCGACCCCTGGTCCACTGAGAATTTTCCGCAGGTGCGCCCTTTTTTCCGCATTTGCGCAACTGCACCTGCGACTCTTTGTCCGTAGGTGCGGAAATTGGGCAGCATGGCAGAAACCAGTGAGTTTGCAAATGGCCATTCCCAGGCGTGTTCGACTTGGTACTTTGGCCTAATTGCAGTATTTTAATATGCTTAACAAGATTCTAATGCTTGACTAACTTCGTTTTGATTTTTTAAAGGTACTTTGAGCTACAAATGGACCCGAACACGAACATAAATGCTCCGGACAACCATGAAATTGAGGAGGATGTTGGGGAACGATTCGACGATCACCGGTTCATGTCTTCTGACTCTCAACGCCGGTATTATAACAACCTCCTCACCAAGAAATTAATGCTTGAAACAGGGAATACTGAGGATAAATTGGCCGAGTTGCTCCCGGATTTCTATGATCGTCTGCAGTCTTCCGGATGGTCATGCTTCATTCCAACTCCTTGCAACGTCAACAAGGAGTGGGTTCGCAAGTTCTACGAAAACCTCAAGCGTACAAACTTTGTCGACCCAAAACTCATCATTAGAGGAAAAAACAGTGAAGTTCGGGGTGGAAGAAATTAATGATGCCCTCGGGATTCCGAACCATCCAATTGAGCCACTACAAGAGAAAGACCACTGGGACAATGCGGCATGGCTTGTGTCCAAGTTATATACTGCCAGCGTCAGAGTAAAGTGGGAAAACAAAAGGAAGGGCTTGAAGTCAATCGACTTCATAGCTGAGGCTAAGATATGGCTTTATATCCTGTGCAACAGGGTGTCTCCCAGTCGGAATGTCTCAGACGTGCCATATACTAGAGCCCTGATCATTGCTTGCCTTCTTTATGGCATCCCAGTCAATGTGGGCTATTATATTCTGAGGGAGTTGCATCACTACTTGCTTGACAATAACGCAGGGTTAATGTTTCCTTCCTTGATCACTGAGTTGTGCAGGCGGGAAGAGGTTGAGGAGCGCGACACTGATCATTGGTTCCCGCCGACAAACCCTTCCACCCGTTAAGGGTCAAGGGTGAGGGTGGCGCAGTAAAAAGCAAAAAGAGGAAGGTAACCACCACTACTGCCGGATCTGGATCCTCCTTGCAGACTGCCCCAACTAAGGGACCTTTCGGGGAGATGAACTCCCTGTTTGCAATCCTGCGGGACCTAGTGTCCAAGCTCCCCAGTGGGCCTTCCCACTCCTAGCCTCCGCCAGACTATTGCTCCAGAGCTGAGATGCAACAGTACTTTGATGATCAGGGTAAGATGGCAGCATCTATTTCCCAGCTTGACACAGCCTAAACCAGCTTGGCAAAGTCACATGTTGACGTTAAGGAGTCCTTTGACAAGGAAAAAGAGAAAAATAAAAATACAGGAAAACTCATGGTCAAAGTGTGGAGAGGAGTCAAGGCGGTCTTCAAGTGGGGGTAGCGAGCAAGAAAATCCCGGTTGCGGATGATGAGGACAGTGAGGAGTACTCGTTCATGACCGATTGTGATGATGCCGATACAGATGATGATGTCGAGAGTTCTCAGCAGCATTGACCAGCCTCTTCTCCTGCAGTCTGCTAGTGTGATGTAGACCTCAGGGAGACCCTCAAACTATGATCTTTATTTTGATATTATGCAGTGGGGACACTGCAATGTTTTTAGTTGGGGTGGCTATAAGAGTACATTATATTCATACTATAATACTGTGTTCCCTTGCCGGTCTTATTATGTTGATTATGGATATTGTGTGCCCTTGCCGGGCTTATTTTGGATTATATCATGTGATTTTGGATTTTATTTTCCTTTGTAGCTTGGTGTTATTAGTATTAATGGCTTTTATTTTAGTTTTAATTAGTAGTTTTGTTCTTTTATTTTTTCTATTTTCTTAGTAGTACTTCCTTGGGTTTTCTTCATGCTACGGTTCTTTCCCAAGGAACATTTTTGAAGTGAACCGGGTGACTTTTCCCTATGATAGATGGTGTGAAAACTTTCTTAAGGGAATTAGTCTTGTTTTGCTAGGAGGAGACTTTTGGATTATTTGGTACTAACGAAATTAGGCTCTTGTATGTGAAAAGTGAATAAAGAACACCCCTCCGAATTTTGGTTTTGAATTAAAACAAGTAAGTTGCATGGTGAAGAATAATTTTTGTGACACATTTTTGGCTCTTTTAGTGACTCTTTGCCCACTAGTTTGAAAAATATTGCTTTAGACTCTTATTAAAAAATGAAATTGATCCATCTTGATTAATTCATGTCCCATGTGTGTTAGTGTTTGTACAAATAAATCTTGTGCTTACTTCTATCATCTTGAACTTGCCCGGTTGGTCTTTCAAGGCCATTGATAATTATGTTTGGTTGGAGAAATGACCTTAGGCATTCTTTGTGTTATTTAAAAACCCCTTTAGCCTTTCAAGCCACCATTGTATATATATTATCACTAGTTACCCCATTTGAGTCTTTAACCTTTTCTTTGGCTACCTCATTACACACTTTTCCCTTTTTGTAAAATAATTCCACCTTATGAACCCGTCCCACCTTGAATATTGAGAATGAGGAAAAAAGCCTAAGTTGGGTGTGTGGTGTCAAAGTTGAAGTTGGTAAGGTTGTACATTAAGTGTCGAATATATATACCTCAAAATATTCACTTGAAATAATTCAAGCTCCAAAAATAAAATTAAAAAAATAGAAGAAAAAGAAAAGAAAAAGAGATATATGTATATATAAATATGGATACCTGAAGAGAATTAGAGAGGTATTTAAGGTGGTTCTATGTTGGTAACTAGATGCAAATAAGGCTATGTGGTTTTAAAAAAAGAAACAAAGTCTACAAGAAAGAAAAATAGGAGTAGTGTTCAAGGAGGGTGTAGTTACTTGTATCCCAAATGTTTATCCTACCCGTCCCTAAACCTAAATTACAAGCTTAAAAGGTCCTTATGGGATCTCAGTGACGACCCAAATCCTAATTTAGGTCGCGACGACGCCCAACTCCGATGTCAGGCAAGCCAACCTTAATTTACAATTTATCTCTTTTAATTTATCAAAAACATGCTTCCAATACTTGTGAAAATTTAGAACTTAAATCGCAAAACAAACAGATCACTTAACAACCTTAAAGAGAGAAATAACCATGATAATCATAACTAATAATTACAACCCAAAAATATGATGTCTACTACGTGTGTGCGCCAGGAACTGGTGTCACAAGTCTACAGGCATTTAATATAATAAGTATCCAAAAGAATACAAACATGCCCTACTGTCTGATGAACAATATAGATAGATAGAATAACAAAAGGAAAGAAACTCCAAGGTGCTGCCATAGAACGTCAAGGAAAGCAGCTCACCGAGAAGTCCACACCAAGTACTAGTCAGGGACGTACGCCGGACTGATACCCAGATACACCTGCCTCAGAACCTGTACAATTAAGTACATGAGCGTAGCATGAGTACATAAACAATATGTACCTAGTGAGTATCCCGTTTAATCTCAAAGAAGTAGTGACAAGAAGTCGATGCGGTACTTACTAGGGTCCAGATAATATAGTTTAAGTTTAAGGCTAATCAGGAATAGCAGTCATGGATAATAATGAAGGAAAGTGCATCAATTAACATCTACAACTATCTTTACGTGTCGAGTTCTCTAGCATATAAGTTACCTCATTTTCCTTTTCATGATATTCAGACGCACATTCACATAATACCCAGAAAATTTACAAGCACAAGTCATGTCGTGAGCGTACGACCGATATGACGTGAAAATAAATGTGCACTACCGAAGGGTTGAACGACTAGAACCATCGATGCATCTATTACACCGCTCGTGAATCGAACATGCGACGCAGTTGACATAATAGTAGGGCTACCCAGCTCGCGAATCATACGTGCGATACGGGTACCCGTATACATACACATAATTAACAGGATATCAGGGATTCAGTAAAAGATATACTTACAGAAAAAGGATTAAATGATAATAATTTCAGAATGAAACCTCCTAGATATGCATTCAGCAGTCCAAGGATATTAGGCAGTCTAAATTAACATTTAAGATTATCGCTACGGCACATAAAGCATGCTTGTAAATCCTAAAACAACTTGATGTAACATAATAGTAGCTACGCACGGACTCTCGTCACTTCGTGCGTGCGTAGCCCCCGCAATTAAGGACATGCAATCATTTATATTTACCTATGGGGACAATTCCCTCTTACAAGGTTAAAAAGGAGACTCACCTCATGTGTAGCCTACTTTTCGGGTCAAGAATGCGCCCGAAACTCCAAACTCGTCTCCCAAGGACTCGAAACTAGTCAAATGTTGCATAAATAAATTAATTTATACTCAAAAGGTTGAAATTCTCCTATTTAATTAACTATTTTAACCTACCTTGAAATATCTCAAAATACACCCCCGGGCCCACGTGCTCGGGTTCCGAATTGTTTTGAAGGAAACATTTACCCATAACCTAAGGATCACTAATATATGGTTTTTGTATGATTTCATAACTAGTTAGGGGGTAATACCCTAAATTTCATAAAGCCCTAGGTTTTTACTCTAACCCTTGATTTATACTAATTTAGGATGTAAATATACCTAGGAATTCAAGTATTAAACTAAGATTATGGTAGAAATTACTTACCTTTCAGTAGCTAGGTCGTTTGCCCCCTTTTCAAGCTCCGAAGGTCGCCAATGGAGGAAAGAAATAGTGGAAAATGGCTCATTCCCGTGTTTTTAAAAGAGCCTCACTTCCTACAGGTCTTTCACATCTGCGGCTCGAGGACCGCACCTGCGGTCTCGCATCTACGAGATAAACCTCGCATCTGCGGAAATGGACAAGGGGTTCTGGGCTCGCACCTGTGGAGAGGAGTCCTCACCCGCGGCTCTGCTTCTGCGGAAGGCTATCCGCACCTGCGAAAATGGGTGAACTCACTTGGGGCAGCATCTGCGAGGCTGGGACCGCAGGAGCGGTCTCGCACTTGCGACTGGGCCACCGCAGGTGCGGTCGCACCAGATCTGGTGCACCAGCAGCTTATTTTGCTGGTTTTTAGCCTCGCTCGATGCCCGAGCTGCATCTAGGCCCACCCGAGCCCCCGTCCAAATATACCAAAAAGTTCCAAATCATAATACAGACTTGCTCGAGCCTTCGAAACACCCAAAACAACGCTAAAACTAAAAATCACACCTCAAAACCCCTAGAATTAAACTTAAGAACTTTAAGTTCTTGAATTCGCCAACAATGCACCGAACCTACTTATACTACTCGGAATGACACCAAATTTTGCAAGCAAGTCATAAATGATATGACGGAACTATTCCCGGTCTCAGAATTCCGTTCGGACCTCAATAACACAAAATCACGTCCCAAACCTCAATTTGAACTTAAGGAAACTTGTATTTCATTTTTGGGCGCTGAAACACTCTCGGGTCATCCAAAACCCGTTCCGAGCATACGCCCAAGTCCGTAATCATCATACAAAACTACCGGAACCGGCAAAACTCGATTTTGAGATTGTTTACTCAAAATGTTGACCGAAGTCAAACTTGGCCTCTAAGGCCAACCTTAAGGAACCAAGTGTTTCTATACCATTCAAAACTCCTCCAAATCCTGAACCACCCGCCCCCGCAAGTCATAAATCAGTGAAAGAACTACGGGAAGTCTCATTTAGAGGAACAGGGTCCTAAAACACAAAATGACCGGTCGGGTCGTTACATTATCCACCTCTTAAACAAACGTTCGTCCTGGAACGGGTCTAGAATCATACCTGAAGTGCTGAATAAGTGTAGATATCTGCTACGCATGTCCTCATCGGACTCCCAAGTCGCCTCCTCGACTGGTTGGCCCCTCTACCGTACCTTTACGATAGAAACTCTCTTGGACCTCATCTGGAGATCATGTTTGTCAATAATAGCAATTGGCTCCTCCTCGTAGCCCAACCTCTCATCCAACTGAATGGTGCTAAAATCTACCACGTGAGAGAAGTCGGCGTGGTATCTCCAGAGCATGGAAACATGAAAGACAGGATGAACTCCTGATAAACTGGGAGGTAAGGCAAATTCATAAGCAACCTCTCCAACTCGCCTCAATACCTCGAAAGGACCTATAAACCTTGGGCTCAACTTTCCCTTCTTTCTGAACCTCATAATACCCTTCATCAGCGAGGCTTTCATTAGGACCTTATCTCCCTCCATAAATGATACATCACGCGCCTTCTGATCCGCGTAACTCTTCTGTCTAGACTGTGCTGTGCGAAGCCTCTCCTAAATCAACTTCACTTTCTCCAAAGCATCCTTTACCATGTCAGTTCCATACAGCTTAGCCTCGCCAGGCTCAAACCACCCGATAGAAGAACGACATCGCCGACCATACAAGGCCTCAAATGGAGCCATCTCGATGCTGGACTAATAACTATTGTTATAAGCAAACTCGGCCAGATGCAAGAACTAGTCCCACTGGCCTCCGAAGTCAATCATACACGCCATGAGCATGTCCTCCAATATCTGAATTGTCCACTCCGATTGTCCATCAGTCTGAGGGTGAAATGTTGTGCTGAGATCTACCTGGGTGCCGAACTCACTCTATAATGCTCTCCAAAAGTGTGAGGTGAACTGAGGACCTCGATCTGATATAATGGACACAGGCACACCGTGCAATCGGACTATCTCCCGAATATATATCTAAGCCAACCTCTCGGAAGTATAAGTAGTAGCTACTGGAATGAAGTGTGCCGATTTGGTCAATCTGTCCATAATGACCCAAACCGCATCAACCTTCCGCAAAGTCCAAGGCAACCCAACTACGAAGTCCATAGTGATGCGCTCCCATTTCCACTCAAGTATAGGCATATGCTGAAGTAGGCCTCCATGCCTCTAGTGCTCATACTTAACCTGCTGGAAATATAGACATCTAGCCACATACTCCATTATGTCGTTCTTCATCCGCCTCCACAAGAAATGTTGTTTCAAGTCACGGTACATCTTCGTAGCACCAGGATGAATAGAATACCGTGAACTGTGAGCCTCCTCTAGAATCCTCTCCCTCGGGCCATCAACATTAGGGACACATAAGCGGCCCTGAAGTCTCAGAATTCCATCCTCGCCGATGGAAACCTCCTTGGCACCACCCTGCACTACTGTCTCCCGTAACTCTGCCAAGCGCGGGTCATCAAACTGCCGAGCCTTGATCTCCCCCAATAATGAAGACTGAGCAACCACATGTGCAAGAGCTCGGCGGTGCTCTAAAAGGTCCAACGTACCAAACAATTAGCAAAGGACTGAATGTCCAAAGCTAGAGGTCTCTCCTCCGCTGAAATATAAGCCAAACTACTCATACTCTCCGCCTTCCTACTTAAGGCATCTGCTACCACATTTGCCTTGCCCGGATGATAAAGAATGGTGATGTCATAATCCTTCAGCAACTCAAGCCACCTACGCTGCCTCAAATTAAGATCCCTCTGCTTGAATAAGTGCTGCAAGCTGCGGTGGTCTATATAAACCTCACAATACACCCCATACAAGTAGTGCCTCCAAATCTTAAGAGCATGAACAATCATCACCAACTTCAGATCGTGCAAAGGGTAATTCTTCTCATGAACCTTCAGTTGGCGCAAAGCATAATCAATAAATCTCCCCTCCTGCATCGACACACATTCCAAACCAACGCGTGAAGCGTCGCAATATACTGTATACATCCTAGAACCGGAAGGCAATACTAGAACTGGTGCTGAGGTCAATGCTGTCTTGAGCTTATGAAAGCTCAACTCACACTCGTCGGATCATCGTAACGGGGCATTCTTCTGAGTCAATCTAGTCAGTGGGGCTGCAATAGATGAAAACCCCTCCACAATCGACGATAGTAACCTGCTAGACCCAAGAAGCTCCTGATCTCTGTAGCTGAAGTAGGACGTGGCCAACTCTGTACTGCTTCAATCTTCTTAGGATCAACCTTGATACCCTCTCCGGATACCACATGTCCCAAGAATCCACAGAATCCAACTAGAACTCACACTTGGAGAACTTAGCATATAGCTTCTGTTCTTGCAAAGTTTGGAGCACAACTCTCAAATGCTGCTCGTGCTCCCCCAGGCTACGTGAGTAAATCAAGATGTCATCAATAAATACAATGACAAAAGAATCAATATAAGGCCTGGATACCCTGTTCATCAAGTCTTTAAATGCTACCGGGGCATTAGTCAAGCCAAAGGACATCACCAGGAACTCATAATGACCATATCTCGTACGGAAATCAGTCTTCGAAATATCCGAGTCTCGAATCCTCAACTGATGGTACCCCGACCTCAAGCCCATCTTAGAAAACACCCGAGCAGCCTGAAACTGGTCAAACAAATCATCGATACGTGGCAATGGGTACTTATTCTTAATGGTGACCTTGTTCAACTGACGGTAGTCAATACACATCCGCATAGACCCATCCTTCTTCTTCACAAATAGCACTGGAGCACCCCAAGGCGATACCCTCGGCCTGATAAACCCCTTATCCAACAGCTCCTCAAGCTGCTCTTTCAATTCCTTCAATTATTTCGGGACCATACGGTACGGATGTATAGAGATAGGCTGAGTACCTAGAGCTAAATCAATACAGATTTCAATATCATGATCCGGCGACATGCCTGGAAGGTTTGAAGGGAATACATCAGCAAAATCTCAAACCGCAGGCACTGAATCAATCGTCGAAGACTCAGCGGTGGTGTCCCGCACATAAGAAAAATAGGCCAAACAACCCGTCGCGACCATATGTCGAGCCTTCAGGAAGGAAATAACCCGACTGGCTGCAGTAACTGAGGAACCTCTCCACTCCAGCCTAGGCAACTCAGGCATAGCTAGAGTAACCGTCTTGGCATGGCAATCTAGAACGGCATGCTAGGGAAATAGCCAATCCATGCACAGGATAACCTCTAAATCAACCATATCGAGGAATAGGAGGTCCGCTCTGGTCTCGAACCCACAAAATGTAACCACACAGGACCGTTAAATCCGGTCTACCACCACAATCGCCCATAGGAGTGGACACATAAATAAGTGTACCCAAGGACTCACAAGGACTATCCAGGAAATAAGCAAATAAGGCTGATACATATGAATAAGTGGATCCTGGATCAAATAATACTGACGCCTCTCTATCGCATACTGAAATAATACATATGATCACGGCGTCTGAGGCCACTGCATCTGATCTAGCTGGGATAAAATAGAATCTAGTTGGAGCACCAGATGACTGGCCTCTACTAGAATGAATAGGAGCTGGTTGAGCTCCCCCTGTCTTGCCTCCACCTCTGGAACGACCTCTACCAGCCTGTCCTCCACCTATGGGTGGTCGAACCGCCGGTGATGAGAATGTAGGCATATAACTCTGCTGAATGGCTTTGACCCGAAGCATGGGACAAGTCCTCCTCATATGGCCTGGATCCCTGCACTCATAACATCCCCTCGGTACCATGGCATGCTGCCCTGAAGAAGAAGAACCCTGAATAGCTGGAGGGCGGTACAAACTCTCTAGCATAGCACTAAAATAGGGACTGGAAGACCCTTGATGACCGGAATACCCGCCGGAGGAACCCTGGATGGCTGGTGGGCGATAATAACTCTCCGGCATGCCGCTGAAATAAGGCCTCACTGGAACACCACGAGAAGGTGGTGGGGGTGCTGAATATGGAGGCCTGCTAGGCTGGCCCCTACCGGATTGACCTCTCCCCCTGGCTGGAGAACCTTTGAAATCCCCAGAGAATCTAGCTCTCTTATCTTGCTGACTCTACTCTCTGCCCCTCGATCGATAACCCTCAATCCGGCGAGCAGTCTCGATCACAAGCTGATAAGGAGTCCCCATCTCCACCTCTCGGGCCATGTTGGCCCTAATACCTTAGTGGAGCCCAGCTACAAACCTCTGCACTCTCTCAGCATCAGTAGGAAATATCATGAGGGTATGACGAGACAACTCAGAAAACCTGGCCTCGTAGTCAGTCACAGACATCTGACCCTGCTCCAGCTGCTCAAATTGATACCGCAGCTCTTCCCTCTCAGAGGGTGGAATATATCTGTCCAGGAAAAATTAAGTGAACTGCTCCCAAGTGAGGGGAGGAGACTTTGTTGGTCTGCCAAGTATATAGGACTGCCACCATCTACGGGCCCTGCCCTCTAACTAGAAGGTAGTGAAGTCGACTCCATGGGACTCTAGTATCCTCATGTTGTGCAGTTTGTCCCTGTACCTATCAATAAAGTCATGTGCGTCCTCATGACGCTCACCTCCAAAGACTGGAGGGTGCGATCTGGTCCATCTATCCAATATCTTCTATGGATCACCGTCCGCAGCTGATCTGGGCTCAGGTACCACTGCTACTGGTTGGGCCCCGCCCACAGGCAGTGTACCCGGGGTATTGCATGACCTGCGGCCTGGGAAGTAAGGGTCTGGGCTCCCCCTCACGCCTGAGATGTGGCAGGATCCGCTGTAATAAACCAGCCTGAGTCATGGTGTCCATGAACCTCATCATACGGCCCATGACCTCCTAGAATCCCAGCGTCGTCATAAAGTCTAATGGGGCAGGATCTGCTGCGGGCGCCTCACCCTGCTCCTCTACGATGGGATCCTCTGCGGGATCCGTTGGGGGTGCTATTGGAACTGCTCTGGGACACCCTCATTCCCTACCTCGAGTTGGTTCCCTCCCCCGGCCTCTGCCACGGCCTCGGGCGACGGGGGTAGCGGCCCCTCCCAGGTCAAGAACATCGGCTGCGCGTGTCCTCATAATCTGTGAGAGAATAGAATAAGTGAGATTCATTATACCATCAACTGCACGAAAGAATATGAACAAAGAGAGATTTCCTAACACTCTATAGCCTCCTGAAGATAAATACAGACGTCTCCGTATCGATCTGCAGGACTCTATTAGGTTTGCCCGTGACTTGCGAGACCTATGTGAACCTAGAGCTCTGATACCATGTTGTCACGACCCAAATCTTAATTTAGGTCGCGATGGCATCCAACTCCGATGTCAGGCAAGCCAACCTTAATTTACAATAGATCTCTTTAAATTTATCAAAAACATGTTTCCAACACTTGTGAAACTTTAGAACTTAAATCGCAAAACAAACAGATGACTTAAACAACCTTAAAGAGGGAAATAACCATGATAGTCATAACTAATAATTATAACCCAAAAATATGATGTCTTCAACGTGTGTGTGTCAGGAACTGGTGTCACAAGTCTACAGGCATCTAATACAATGAGTATCCAAAAAAATACAAGCATGCCCTACTGTCTGATGAACAATATAGACAGATATAATAACAAAAGGGAAAAACTCCAAGGTGTTTCCAAGAACGTCAAGGAAAGAAGCTCAACAAGAAGTCCACACCAAGTACCAGTCAGTGACATACGCCGGACTGATACCCAGATACACCTGCCTCAGAACCTGTACAATTAAGTACATAAGCGTAGAATGAGTATATAAACAATATGTATCCAGTGAGTATCCCGTCTAATCTCGAAGAAGTAGTCACGAGAATTCGACGTGGTACTTACTAGGGTCCAGATAAGATAGTTTAAGTGTAAGGCTAATCAGGAATAGCAGTCATGGATAACAATGAAGGCATGAGCATCAATTAACATCTACAACTATCTTTACGTGTCAAGTTCTATAGCATATAAGTTACCTAGTTTTCCTTTTCATGATATTCTATAGACACACATTCACATAATACCAAGACAATTTACAAGCACAAGTTATGCCGTGAACGTACAACCGATACAACGCAAAAATAAATATGCACTGCCAAAGGGTCGAACAGCTCGAACCATATATGAAGCTATTACACCGCTCACGAATCGAACATGCGACGCGGTTGACATAATAGTAGGGATACCTTGCTCGTGAATCATACGTGCCACGCACGTACCCGTATACATACACATAATTAACAGGATATCAGGGACTCAATAAAAGATATACTTATAGGAAAAGGATTAAAATGATAATAATTTCAGAATGAAACCTCCTAGATATGCATTCAGTAGTCCAAGGATATTAGGCAGTCTAAATTAACATTTAAGATTATCGCTATGGCACATAAAGCATGCTTGTAAACCTTAAAACTACCCGATGTAACATAATAGTAGCTACGTACGGACTCTCGTCACTTCGTGCATGCGTAGACCCCGCAATTAAGGACATTTAATCATTTATATTTTCCTATGGGGACAATTCCCTCTTAAAAGGTTAGAAAGGAGACTCACCTCGTGTCGAGCCTACTTTCCGGGTCAAGAATGCGACCGAAACTCCAAACTCGTCTCCCAAGGACTCGAAACTAGTCAAATGTTGCATAAATAAATTAATTTATACTCAAAAGCAGGAAATTTCCCTATTTAATTAACTATTTTAACCTACCTTGAAATATCTCAAAATACACCCCTAGGCCCACGTGCTCGGGTTCCGAAAATGTTTGAAAGAAACATTTACCCATAACCTAAGGATCATTAATATATGGTTTTTGTATGATTTCATAACTAGTTAGGGGGTAATTCCCTAAATTTCATAAAGCCCTAGGTTTTTACTCTAACCCTTGATTTATACTAATTTAGGATGTTAATTTACCTAGGAATTCAAGTATTAAACTAACATTAGGGTAGAAATTACTTACCTTTCAGTAGCTAGGTCGTTTGCCCCTTTTTCAAGCTCCTAAGGTCGCCAATAGAGGAAAGAGATGGTGGAAAATTACTCATTCCCGTGTTTTTAAAAGAGCTTCACTGCCTACAGGTCTTTTGCACCTACGGCTCGAGGACCGCACCTACGGTATCGCATCTGTGAGATAAACCTTGCATCTGCGAAATGGGCAAGGGGGTCTGGGCTCGCACCTGCGGAGAGGAGTCCGCACCTGCGGCTCCGCTTCTGTGGAAGGCTTTCTGCACCTGCGAAAATGGGCGAACTCACCTGGGGCCGCATCTGCGAGGCTGGGACCGCAGGAGCGGTCTCGCACCTGCGACTGGGCCACCGCAGGTGCGGTCGCACCAGATCTGGCGCACCAGCAGCTATTATTGCTGGGTTTTAGCCTCGCTCAATGCCCGAGCGGCATGTGGGCCCCCCCGAGCCCCCGTCCAAATATAACAACAAGTTCCAAATCATAATACGGACTTGCTCGAGCCTTCAGAACACCCAAATAACGCTAAAACTAAAAATCACACCTCAAAACCCCTAAAATCAAACTTAAGAACTTTAAGTTCTTGAATTCGCCAACAATGCACCGAACCTACCTATACTAATCGGAATGACACCAAATTTCGCAAACAAGTCATAAATGACATGACGGAACTAATCCCGGTCTCGGAATTCCAATCGGACCTCGATAACACAAAAATCACGTCCCAAACCTCAAATTGAACTTGAGGAAACTTTTATTTCATTATTGGGCGCCGAAACGGTCCCTCCAAATCATGTTCCGAGCATACGCCCAAGTCCAAAATTATCATACGAAGCTACCGTAACCGTCGAAACTCGATTCCGAGGTAATTTACTCAAAATGTTGACCGAAGTCAAACTTGGACTTTAAGGCCAACCTTAAGGAACCAAGTGTTTCTATACCATTCCAAACTCTTCCAAATCCCGAACCACCCGCGCCGACAAGTCATAAATCAGTAAAAGAACTACGGGAAGTCTCATTAAGGGAAACGGGGTCCTGAAACACAAAACGATCGATCGGGTCGTTACAATCTCCAACTGAATGTTGTTGAATAGGTGATGAATTAAAATAAGGGCAAGCATATGGCATGATTGGTTGTAAAACTTGAAACTCTTTGTGAGTGTGAGTGTGAGTGTGAGTGTCTTTGTGAATTTGTCCCTTGTGTTGTTCTTGTAAATCTGGTGATTTTAGGACTTTCTTTCTTATGAGGGCACATGAATTAGGATGGATTGGTGAAATTGATATATCCGAAAATGAGTAGGTTTAGCATATGTATTAGACTAGTATTTTTGAGTCACGTCTTGAGGCTTATTCTTATCACTTGATTATTTGGAAACTCCCTTGCACTTCTTGAAATTGTTTTTGAATGAGGGAGTTATTTGGGTAAGATGCACATACTTGAGCCTAATTATTAGTACTAACCAAATCCATAAGTATAATTCTTAGTTGGAGAATGTGATATGTAAATGATAGCAATACAACTTGTGCTTTAAATGGTAGAACCTGATTAAGTTGTTAATTTTTTATTTGCTTGAGGACAAGCAAAAGCTTTAAGTTGGGGGCGTTGATGAGTGGTGATTTTACCACTCGTTTTAGCCTCTTTTCGTTAGATTTTGCATCCTTCAATGATAACATGAGGTCGTTTATAGTGTGTATTGCTCGAATTTCAAGGAAATGATGCCATAAAGTGATTGGCGTTGAATTGTAGTGGAGTTGAGCACAAATTGGTGAAAAAAAGCACAAAAACCTTCAGCGATTCCGCACCTGTGGATGTTTGGTCGCTGGTGCGATATCGCACATGCGGAAGGTGGAACGCACCTGCGAAGAAGGCTCAATTGCACACAGGCCGCACCTGCAAAGTGGTTTCCACACCTGCAGAATCGCAGGTGAGGTATTTTGTCTGCATCTGCGGAAAATGTTCATGTCACCCAGACTCGCACTTGGGTTGTGGAATCCGATTCTGTGGAACTGCACCTGCGAGAATTCTTCCGCAGGTGCGATCATCAGGCATCAGATCTGGACAGAATTGTAAAATCACAATTTCTCAATCCCAAACCACATATACTCGACCTAGCAGATATTTTCTGTATCTTTGGCACATCTTTGGCTTAGCTTTGAACATATTTTGTGTCTTGAAGACAAGGAAGAACATTTGTGGAAGCTAGAGTTTGCACACACACTTGGCTTTTGAAGATTTCAAGCTCGTGGTTAAGGATTTCTTACCCATTTATATTTATTTCTTCATTTTCTTGTTTTGTATTGAATATTTAAGTGTATAGTATTTATTTCCAACACTTGAATCTTGTTTATGGAAATATTCATATTTAAAGTGTGGATTAAATATCTTGTTGTGCTTATGTATTGAATAATTTTTATGTATTTATGAAGTGAGTTATTATTTCTTTTATTATTCTTGTTCTTTAATGCTGCCAAAGGGATTAGCTAACCCTAGGACTCTCATATTAACTCTGAATTAATTTTCGAAAAGATAATTTGGGGTTGGGAAAGATTAATTAACAAGAACTTGAGGATTTAACCCTCATTTTATAGATTCTACCTAGGAATAGGATTGAACTACTTGTAGCCATACTGGGGTGTGCTTAATCTCTTAATTGGGTTAGGAATAATTCAATTAGGAAGTGTTTTTAGTGTTTGGAAAAAGCTAATTAAGAATTATTATCCGTTGTTAATTAACATAAACTCGCTCATATTTGTAAAATCGTAAAATACATTGGATCGTTACTTGAGTGTAATTCCCGATGCATCCATACTTGTTGCCATTGATCATTTTAATTTCTTTCTAGGTTAGTTTATATTTTTGCATTTAGATATAAAAAATTTCACAACAAATATCTAAGTGTTTGGCACTGCGCGATAAGTGATAATTCTCTTACATTCCTAATTGCCTCCATATTGTTCTCTGTGAGATTCCACCCCAACCCAGTTGGATTACTATATTTGACATCCATCGCTTACAATATTTTGAGGTGTATTTTGAGCATATCAAGGGTTATGGGCAATTAAAAATGGCAATAATATCGTGGACTGTTAATCTCGGAGATCAACGACCAAGATTTAATCTGGGGGGTTGGGCAGGTTTAAGAATTGGGTTATGGGTATTGGATCAGGGCTAATTTAATTGGACTGGGGTAGTAATTTGGGCCAGGTCCAAAAAGAAATCAAATTAGAAGAGGCCATTTGTAAAGTACCCAATTAATTTGATAAAATAATTTATAAAATAGACAATAAATGATAAAAAAGATTCTTTATGCATTAAAAGTGATTTAAAATAATTACTTAATATCAAAAAAATATAAAAGGTCACTTTTTTGTAAAAATAAAGTAATATGCCCATATGATCTATTATTGCAAAGTTATTGCAATTATAACCCTAAAATGTAAATAGGGCTATTCATGAAGTGATTAAAGCTTAGTATAAATATAAATAATAAAATTAAGCAATAAAATTATTATAAAACCATTTTTGATGCAATTAGTAATTATTTATATAATAAAAATACCAGGATAAATTAATTGAAAATCCTTTAAAAATACAGAAATTATGGAAAAATATTGATTGATGCTCATGCATTGGTTTGGAGATATATATGCATTTTGAAAAATAATATAATCAATAATTGGGAATCAACAATTGCCCCTCTTTATCCGGGAAGGATGAAAGAGTTATCGGGTAAAGATATGATGGCCAATTTTGACCGAATATGGTGATTTGAGAGACATAGGCACTCTGGTTTCCGAGCTTATCCCTGGTTTAACAGGAATCAGGACGTGTGTATTTCTGAATTCATCAACGAAATATACCGATGTAGTTGTTACAAAGACGGATACAAGGTTTCGAATAGGTGAAATGGGATGAAGTAACTGGAGCGGGATAGTTCCTGTTGGGATAATGGTTGCTCATCAGGTTACCTGCAAATCAAAATATAAAATGCAAGCATATATCTTTGTGTAAATTTAAACATGATGCAAATTCCCTTCAGACCATGAGATGTCTTTGGATGGTTTAGGATGATATCCTTAGACCATGATGTCCCGGGCCATGAATTGCGCGGTAAGGGATTCGCAAGCCATGAAATGATATTCTCGGGCTATGAAAATGTTGCCTTCGAACCATGACGCCTTTGAATAATGATATGCAAGTTTGAGCGATCCTCAGGCCATGACATGGTGTCTTCTGGCTCTGAGGATGGTGCCTTCAAACTATGATGCCTTCAGACAAGTTGGCGATATTTCAGCCCATGAGGTGCAAAGACAAGATGCTAGAAGTAACAAGAAAAGGCTTAGTCTTGTATGGAATCGAGGGCAGAGCTTAGACCGAGAGAGGAAAATAGTGCAAGAGAGACGATACTTAGTCTCGTGCAAGATTTGGGACTGGGCTTAGTCCCATACAAAGTGAATGCATGGCTTAGCCTTATGCAATAAGAAGGTGACGTTTAGCCTTATGTAGGATTCAGGACATGGCTTAGTCCCATAGAAGGTTCGGGACAGGGCTTAGTCCTATGTAGAGTGAAGGCAATGCTTAGCCTTATGCAAATAAGAGGCAGGGCTTAGCCTCATGCAAGGCGAAGGCAATGCTTAGCCTTATGCAAATAGGGAGGAAGGGATTAGCCTCATGCAAAGTTCGGGACAGGGCTTAGTCCCATGCAAAGAGAAGGCAGTGCTTAGCCTTATGCAAGGTGAAGGCAATGCTTAGCCTTATGCAAATAGGGAGGCAGGGCTTAGAATCATGCAAATTTCGGGACATGGCTTAGTCCCATGCAAAGAGAAGGCAGTGCTTAGCCTTATGCAAGGTGAAGGCAATGCTTAGCCTTATGCAAATAGGGAGGCAGGGCTTAGAATCATGCAAAGTTCGGGACATGGCTTAGTCCCATGCAAAGAGAAGGCAGTGCTTAGCCTTATGCAAGGTGAAGACAATGCTTAGCCTTATTCAAATAGGGAGGCAGGGCTTAGCCTCATGCAAAGTTCGGGACAGGGCTTAGCTCCATGCAAAGAGAAGGCAGTGCTTAGCCTTATGCAAGGTGGAGATAAAGCTTAGTCTCATGCAAGGTTCGGGACAGGGCTTAGTTGTCGCACCCCCTTTTTCCTCTCCTTTCGGATCAGTCAGGGTTTTGACATTATTGCGACAACTCGTTTCCGTTTGGGAAAGGGGTATACAAGGAAATGAAGAGTCGCCAACTAACAAATTAAGGTGCGTTAGGGCACCTACTAAGGGTCATTTATAAAAACAGATTTGGATAACCAGAGATTGGGTAAGGGCTTGAAATTACTCTAAGGGGAAGGTGTTAGGCACCCCTAAAAGTCCACAACTGTGGTTCCCGGCCAAGCAACTTTGTGAATTTAGGCAAGTAGCAAATAAACAATTACTTAAACAAGTAAAGGGTTTTGAAAAGATTTGCAGTCTAAGCACATATGTGTAATAAAGTTTAAAGTCTAAGCACATATATGAAGGATAGAGGAGTCCTAGGTTGTTTATCCTATAGGATCACATTAGTACAATGCCCGGTAATCACTCCTCAGAGAGGTGCTACACGTGGCATTAGCGCACTGGTCATCATATCCATATCTACCATTTCCCACCCCTTAGCGGTTATTAAAGCGAGTGTTATTTAGCGACCTCTATGTGTGTTGTTACTTGTCCCTTCTTAATGTCTCTGCAGGAATTTAGGACATTTACCTATGGGCAGTTCTAGACATATCCCTTAAGGTTTAAAGGAGAAAATACTAAGGCGACATGCAAGAACACATAGGGCTTTAGCAAATAAAAGCTGGAAAGTGCAAATAAGAGGTTCAAGTTTACCTCCACAGATAATGCACGTAACAACACAACTCAAACACAAATGAGGGCAGTATTATAAAATAGGATCCTAGGACATGATGTCTAGGTGAGTATCAGAACACAAGAGGTATGCAGTTTTATTTTTAAACTCAGAATCAGGGCTCTAATCAGTTTGCCTACTGATTTTAAGCCTGTTAAGCACTAAGCAGCAAACACAAAGAGGTAGTTTTTTGTTTTATAAGAATTGGTTACCTAAGGCTTACCTAGGCATGGGATAATGCACAATTGTTACAAGAATTATTAAAACAATGTAGGAATTATTTTACCTAAGGCATGTTGTTCTAAGTGTTAAGAGATACATGATTATTACCAGTTTGTTAAAAAATAAGGTGAGACTGTTTTATATCCTTTTCATGCATCAGTAGTTTAACTAGGTGTGACTGAGCGAGTACGCACATGATCCTAAAACATGGTTTCTAATATGCACGTAAAAATGTAGAATGATTTATATGCAGAATTCCTAAATCTGGATTTCTAAATGCACAACATGATTTCAGGATATGCAAAGTTCCCTAAAGCAGGATTTCTAAGTGCACACAAGGTTACAACATTATTATACATGATTGCATGAGTAACGGTTTATATTAATGTTGTCATTTATCCTAGAGACATGATTTCTAAGTGATAGGGATAGTGTCAAGATGAGATGCTGAAAATTGTATACATGAAACCTAGGAGCATGGTATCTAATGCATGATATGCTTGCATGTATTGGTCCTAAACATGGATTCTAATACGCATACAGAAAATGTAAACCTAAAGCATGGTTTCTACCCTTTATATAGATAACCTATGTATCTACCCTTCCCTTTTCACTATCCATCCCCAATATTCGTTTACAATAATTATTACAAACCAAATATTGAATGAATTACATAAGTAGATAAGGAAAAATAAGAAGTTACACTATAGGGAGACTGAAAATAGGCTCAGATTTGAAGAATTTTCAATGCCAGATTGTTTCATAGCCTTTCTCAATATCCGGGTGTGTCAGAGTTACCTAAAGACCTCAAGGGATCCCGAGCAATGCTCAAACCCAGATTTCACAACCATAATGGAGTAAGTGCAGTGTGGAAGAGCTAGCTCTAATGCATCAGAGTTTAGAGGGATCTCATAGGGATCCCTAAGCAGTCACACATTAGAGGGCAGAACTTAGGGATCTAAGAATAGAGTGAGAGTGCTTAACACATTTTTGAAAAGATTTGAGTAGGAAAACATTTTGAAAAGAGACTTGTTTGAAATAGTTTTGTAAAGAAACAAAGTCTTGTAATAGAACAACTTTTGAAAAGAGAGTAGGGTAATAATCAACAGACCAAGCAAAGCACACAAAATAGGTTCAACCACAACCAAAGAACACAGAACCAAGGCAGGTTCAGCAACACCAATCTTCATACATGGGTAATGGGGATTGGGGACACATAGGGCACATAGGTAAACACATAGTTACAAGAGCACTTAGGTACAGAATCAACAATATGATAAGGGTTTATGGAACTTCAGAATTAACACAGAATCAAGTAACTTAAGGTACGAGTTGCCTTGCCAAAGACAGGTTTATACTAAACTAGTTAAGCATACAAGGGAACAGAGTTACAGTGAGACATACTACATAAAAGGGGGATAACATTTCATAAGCATGATGATAAAGCAGTAAAGTAGACATATTAGTTGTAAGTTAAACAACAAAACCATAAGTAAAAACAGACTAGAAACATGATGAATTAAAGTAGTAAAAGAAACATGTTATTTTTTAAACTGGAATTGAAATCAAGACATACCAGTATAGAAGATAGTAAACACAGAAGGAAGAACCAAAGAGTATAGTAATCAGCCTTGGCTTACAGCCGGCTAACTTAGAACAATATTAAGTAACCAGAGAAAAGAGAACAGAAGAGAGTTTTGGTTGTGAGAGAGTTTTTGAACGCAATGTGTCCGTGTGTTTTGATAATGAAAGAGCAGTGTATTTATAGTTTGAAAACAGGTAGCAAATAAGGCAAGAATCATAGTTCAGCGGTAATTATGGAACTATGTACTAATTAGAATCAAATCAGCATAAGTACTTTCTTTAATTAAGGAGTTAAATTCAAACGGTAATAGGCAGTGACAAATAAGGAATTAAATCATGTAAGGTTGGATATCACACATAAGGAAATAGTCTTCAGCATAGCATAAGTATAGAACATGTAATAGAGGCTAGGTTCAGTAGATTCTATTTAAAGGAAAATGCTCAAGAATCAGTTAACAGCATAATTGACCATAGAATAAGGTCAGAAAATATCTCAAAAGGTCAAAAATCAGTAGAGAATATCACACAAGATCAGTGAAGGATCAATCACAAAGATTCAGGGATTCAAAAATAGAAAATAGTATTGATTTAGCACAAATTTATGAGAACAAGCGTAATAAACATATAATAGGCAAAACCAGAACCCTAATAAGCCACATAGGGTAAAATCACACAAAATTATAGATTCACAGAGGACATAGTATGAATCAACATCATAGATATGATATAGGCGGAAGAAATAAAGAATCAGAAATACTAATAAGCAAAAATAGGGTGAAATCACAGAAACTCACAACATTCATGAGAAACAAGCACATATGCAGATTGAACAAACCTATTATCCAAGACAGACTTAGAATTTTGGATTAAAACCAAGAACTTAGAGTTTTAACAAAATAAGTCAGACAATGGGGGAAAAACGAAAAAATAAATGCTTAAACATAATAAAAATCATAGAATGATACTAAAATCATAAGGAAAAGCCATTTTTAAAAGGGGTTAAGAAACCCTAGTTTGAAAACGAAGAGTCGTTTTAGAGAAAATTGGAAAATCTTTAAGGAAAACAACAAAATAAATCAGAATATACCCAGATCTATTACGGATCTAAGAAATCAAGAGTTAATAGTTAGGGTTTCAGAGAGATAACCCAAAGAGGAAGAGAATCGGCTTAGAAACCACAGGTTCTAGTTGGAGGTGACAATATCTTACTCGGACGGACATGAATGGCCTAAGAATGACATGAAAATCCATGGGGGTGAGTTGAACCGCCTCTAGTTCCTTTGAGGACCTTAGGGAATCAGTAACCTGGCATAGGAAGGAGCCATGGGAGCTGGGATGGTGGTTAGACCACCATAGTCACCGGCAAGTGACGGCCGATGAGAGCTTAGGTTAGAAGAGAGAGTTTGAGAGATGAGAGAGATGTGTAAAGATGGAGAGGATAGAGAAATGAGATGACGGAATGAGGGTTTGGGGGGGGGGGTAGTCTTAATATTAATTAAGGCAAGAAGGGATGGACCGTTGATTAAAATTATCAATGGTCCAGATTGAAAGGGGTATTGGGTCGGGTGGATTTAAGTGGATTGGGCCTGGGTTTGGGTTGTTTTAATTGGGGTTGTGGTCAGATTTATTTAGGCTAAAATTGAAATACATTAGGCCATTTGTTAAATACCCGATTAAATTAATAAAAAAAGAATTTATAAAATAGCTAATAATTGTAAAAAATGAATTTCATGCATAGAAAACAGTTTAAAAATGATCACTTAGTATTTTAAAAATACAAATGATTAATTTCTGGATAAAAATAGTATAAAATCATATGATTGGGCTATAATTGCAAAGTTAATGCAATTATAGCCAAAAGGTGCCAATTTGGCTAATTGTGAAATAATTTAGCCTTAATAAGACCATAAAAAATAAATAAAAATAAAAAATGCTTTTGAAATCATTTGTAATGCCATTTGTAATTATTAATTGGAAATAAAATGTTGAATAAATTAATAAAAATATAGGAAAAATATGGAAAAATACCAGTTGCTATTAATGCATGATTTTAAGGATATATATGCAATTTAAAGTATTTTTGAAAAAAATTGGGTATCAACATTAGTCCCATGCAAAGAGAAGGCAATGCTTAGCCTTATGCAAATAGGGAAGCATGGCTTAGCCTCATGCAAGGTTTGAGACAATGCTCAGTCCCATGCAATGAATAAATAATAGGTGATAGTGGAGTATTTCCTAGTTGGAAATAAGTTTGGCATCTTTGTTGTTATGAAGACTGTGATTTCAAGGTGTGCGTATTTCGGTGTTCCTACATTCAAAGAAAAATTGTGAGTTCTGCAAGGGGAGGTTGGTTCGTGCCTTCGGCTGCTTGCTTTATTTGATCTGCTCTGTCTGAAGATCCTGGTCAAATTATCGGGGTAGCATTTGCTAAAGCAGAGTTTCTTTTCAAAAACATGCATGCACAATTTTCAACGACACGATAAAATACAGTTCAGAAATTAGTTAGATGAACCAGTGACTGTGACATGATCAAAGACATCGCGACTTCTTGTGCCGTAGAATTTTGAGGGTCCTCCTCAAAATTCTGCCCCAGTTAACTAAATTACATTTTGACTACTTCATACGCTGCGGTTGGCTGAACTTGCTTCGGAATTTTGAGAGTCCTCCTCAAAATTCTGCTCCAATTTCTGATTGTGGGGAAAAATATTAATTTTATTGAATTTTGACCGACCCCACAGGGCTGCCTACGTATCCCCTCTTAAATAGGAATCAGGTCGAGCGTAGTTCAATTTACATCATATAGAAAAGCATAGGATGACTTTACACATAATATTTTTTGACTGTTTCTGAGTTGATTGGCTTTGGCAAAATTTCTCCATCCATCATGAGTGCTCCTCATGTCAATACTCTGTGAACCATGTAAGGACCTTGCCAGTTGAGAGAGAATTTCCCTTTGGCTTCATCTTGATGCGGGAAGATCTTCTTCGACACCAGCTGCCCCGGTGTGAACTGTCTTGGCATGACTCTTTTGTTGAAAGCTCTGGACATTCTATTCTGATAAAGTTTCCCGTTACATACCATGTTCATCCTTTTTCCGTCAATAAGGGCTAGCTGTTCGTAACGGCTCCTTATCCATTCTGCATTGCTGAGCTCGACTTCATGTATGATCCTCAAGGAAGGAATTTCTACCTCAGCGGTAATGACAACTTCAGTACCATAAACCAGCAGATATGGAGTTTCCTCGATTGATGTACGAATTGTGGTACGGTATCCTAGTAAGGCGAATGGTAGCTTCTCATGCCATTGTTTGTGATTTTCTACAATTTTCCTCAGTATCTTCTTGATATTTTTGTTGGCCGCCTCCGCTGCTCCATTCATTTGAGGTCTGTATTCTGTGGATTTTTGCGCTTGATTTTGAAAGTCTCACACATGGTTTTCATTAGATCACTGTTCAGGTTGGCGGCGTTGTCAGTGATGATGGAATCTGGAACCCCAAACCAACAAACAATTCGGTGGCGAACAAAATCCGCAACAACCTTCTTAGTCACAGCTTTTTAAGATGCGACTTCAACCCATTTAGTGAAGTAATCGATAACCACTAAAATAAACCGATGCACGTTTGAGGTGGTGGGCTCGATCGAACCAATGGCATCCATTCCCCAAGCGGCAAAGGGCCAAGGTGAGATTGTTGCATTAATCTCGTTCGGCGACACTTTTATCATATATGCATGTATTTGACAATGGTAGCACTTCTGAACATACCAGATGCAATATGTTTCCATGGTCATCCAAAAGAAACTGGCCTTGAGTATCTTCTTGGCCAAGACAAAGCCATTCATATGCGGGCCGCAGGTCCCGACATGTATCTCCTCGAGAAACTTAGAAGCTTCCTTTGAGTCGACACACCTTAATAGTCCCAGGTCAGGGGTTCTTCTATATAGGGTTCCTCCACTGTGCAAGAAATGATTGGACAACCTCCGAAGCATGCATTTTTAGTATGGTTTGCATGTTCCAGGTACTCTCCTTTTGCCAAATACTCTTTGATGTCGTGGAACCAAGGTTTTCCGTCCATTTCCTTTTCAACGTGAGCACAATATGCCGGCTGATTATGGATCTTTACTTAATGGGATCGATGAAGTTCTTGTCTGGATGTTGTATCATTGATGAGAAAGTAGCCAATGCGTCAGCAAACTCATTCTGAATCCTGGGGACGTGCCGAAACTTTATCTTTGTAAACCTCTTCTTCATTTCTTGCACATGATGCAGTTATGGAAATATATTGGAATTCTTGGTAGCCCACTCTCCCTGTACTTGGTGCACAAGCAAATCTAAATTGCCGATTACAAGCAGTTCCTCAATATTCATATCAACAACCATATTGAGCCCTAATTTGCAAGCTTCATATTCTGCCATGTTTTTGTTGCAGGGGAATCCCAGTTTCACAGATACCGGATAATGATGGCCAGTTTCTGATACCAAGACGGCTCCAATGCCGACTCCTTTGAAGTTCGCTGCCCCGTCAAAGAACATTCTCCAACTGTCGTAGGCTTTAGCAATGTCTTCTCCTACGAATGATACCTCTTCACCGGGAAAATACGTTTTCAAGGGTTCGTATTCTCCTCCCACATGGTTTTCAGCAAGGTGGTCTATCAGTGCATGTCCCTTGACTGCCTTCTGAGTTACATAGACGATGTCGAATTCACTCAGGAAGATTAGCCATTTAGCCAGCTTTCCAGTAGGCATAGGCTTTTGAAAGATGTATTTGAAAGGATCCATTCTTGATATGAGATATGTTGTATAAGCACATAAGTAATGCCTCAGATTCTGAGCTATCCAAGTTAAAGCGCAGCAGTTACGTTCCAATAGAGAGTATCGTGCTTCATAAGGAGTGAACTTCTTACTCAAGTAATATATGACATGTTCCTTTCTCCCTGTCTCATCGTGCTGCCCCAGAACGCAACTGAAAGCTCCATCTAACACTTCAAGGTAGAGTAGCAGTGGTCTACCTGGTTCTGGCGGGACTAAGACTGGTTGTGTGGACAGTACTCCTTGATATTATCAAAATCCTTTTGACAATCCTCTGTCCAACTGGTTGTAGCGTCCTTTTTCAACATCTTGAAAATCGGCTCACATATTACTGTAGACTGTGTTATGAAACGGGTGATGTAGTTAAGGCGTCCTAGGAAACTCATTACACCTTTCTTGCTTTTCAGCGGTTGTAACTCTTGGATGGATATGACCTTTGATGGATCCAATTCTATTCCCCGGTGGCTGACGATGAACCCCAATAGTTTTTCGGCGGGAACTCTGAATACACACTTTGCTTGGTTTAGTTTTAGGTTGTACTTCCGCAGTCTATCAAAGAATTTCCTCAAGTCTGCTATATGATCTGTGGCCTTCTTGTATTTAATGATGAAATCGTCCACATACACCTCAATCTCCTTATGTATTATGTCATGAAAATAGTAGTCATGGCCCTCATATAGGTGGCCCCAACATTCTTTAGGCCGAATGGTATCATCTTGTAACAGTACACCCCACATGGCGTAATGAAAGCTATTTTCTCAGCGTCCATCCAGATCTGATGGTAACCAAAAAAGAAATCCACAAAAGGATGGATTTCATGCTTGGCACAATTGTCGATCAAGATTTGTATATTTGGAAGCGGTAAAGTGTCCTTTGGGCTGGCTCTGTTGAGATCCCGATAATCGACAAAGACTCTAACTTTCCCATCCTTCTTCGGAACTAGCACAATGTTGGCTAGCCAAGTTGGATATTCAACTACCCTGAGGAACTTGGCTTTGATCTGCTTAGTAATTTCTTCCTTGATTTTCAAGCTCATATCCGGCTTGAACTTTTTGAGTTTCTGCTTTACTGGCGGACACATTGGGTTTGTGGTTAACTTGTGGGTCACAATGGATGTGCTTAATCCGGTCATATCATCGTATGACCATGCAAAGATGTCCTCATACTCCTTTAAGAATTGAGTGTATTCCTCTTTCTCTGATCGTGACAAGTGGATGTTGATGCGGGTCTCCTTGACGGTTTCAGAATTTCCCAAGTTAATTATCTCGGTTTCGTCCAGGTTGGACTTAGGCTTGTTCTCAAAATCCTCTACTTCTCTAACGATCTCCTCGGGTATGGAATCATCTTCTTCTGAATCACTATCCTTTTGTTGCGTTGTCTCATTACATGTCCCAGTTACCGGTTCATCGAGATAGGAAATAATAATGCTGTAGGGATAAAGATACGAGAGAAAAATGGTAATAATAAACATCAATCCATTGAAAGAGTCAAACAAAAGTGATTTTCAAATAATTTAAATAATGGTTTTGGAACATCGGAGATATTATTTAAAACAAAATGCAAAAAGGGAAATCATTTTTCTAGAAAAGCAAAAACAAACAATGTTGCTCAGCCTTGCTACCCCGACACTCATGGGGCCCTCGATGGTCTAACGGTCCAGTTCTTGAGGAATGTTCCCCTCTCCACAACTTGTATTGCAGGGACTTCCTCCTACTCCTCGACGATTACACAACAGTCCATGTCATCATCTTCTAAGAACAGACTCCTTAATGCTGCCAACGCTTTTTCCTCCTCTGATCCCCATATAATATCAGCATGATGGAAGGTATGACCCAGGTGTGGCATGGGTTGCTTAAGAGGGTAGTATGGACCACGCCATGGTGGTGACCAGTTTTGAAATTCCTGCCAGGTGTACTGATATCCTAGCCCAAAAGTGGTACCATGGCGCTTTGGCTTTATTTGCTTGGAGATGCCCTGAAGATTTTTACCAAGCCCTTTGCCAGGCTCATGTCCTCTCCATGCTAGCATTATTGCTATCTTTCTACTCCAGCAATTATCCTTCTCGGTCGTGTTAACCTGTTCAATACGATGGTAAGTTTCTCCGCCTAACCTTCTTCTATTTTCAATCACTGGGATAGTCTGACTAGTGTAAATGAGGTTGCTTCCATCTCCATGAATAATTAATTCTTGGTGGTTCCACTCGAACTTCACAGCCTGATGTAAAGTAGATGCTACAGCCATAGCGGCGTGTATCCATGGTCGTTCCAACAACATATTGTAAGATGCGGATATGTCCAGTACATGAAACTCAACATCAAACTAGGTGGGACCCAACTGCAAACAGAGATTGGTTTCTCCAATGGTACCCTTTGAGACCCGCGAATGCTTTCACATTCATAGTTCCTTCTCGTATCTCATGTAAGCCTTTGCCCAACCTCTTCAGCATTGTTAATGGTCAAATAATGAGGCTGGATCCTCTGTCGATCAGAACTCTAGCAATAAACTTGTCTTCACATTGCACCGTGATATGTAGTGCTCGGTTGTGATTCAAACCTTCAGGTGGCAGCTTGTCCTCGTTGAAAGTGATTTTGTGGCGTTCTTGCACCTGCCCCATATTATTGTCCATCACTCCACTAGTGATGTTGTTGGGCACATATGCTTCACTCAACACCTTCATTAGAGCATTCCTGTGTGCCTCAGAATTTTGCAGCAGCGACAGGATAGATATCTGCGCGGGAGTCTTTTCAAATGATCAACGACATAGTACTCCCTTGCATGTACCTTCATCCAGAGGTCATCTGGACCAGCTTCAATAATGGGCGGTTTGGTGGAGGCTTGCTTACTAGTTTCTCCCAAATGTTTCGATGTATAAACCCTTCCCATTCTGGTCATCCCTTGTGCAATGCCGGATTTTTCCATTTTTTCTTTCCCCTTTCGTCTAGCTTCGGCCACATAATCCCAGGGTACAACATTACTATTGAAGGGTGGTGTAGTTTCCACCGTTACTGTGAAGGGTGTGGCTACTTCCACCTCAAATGGAAGAGGTAAGGCTACAAGTGGTGCTACTTCTACCTCAAATGGAACCGATGCGGTTACCTCAACCTCAACTGGCGGTTGTACCTGCACCACAATATGATTAAGCGTGATTGCGGGTTTCTTGGGTTCGTCACCCTCTTTGATAAGTCCAATTGATCCCTCGGGATCCCACTCCTCATCAGTTTCTATCACATTGATTCATTCGCCCCTATGATCCGGAAGAGGGTTATTGCAGACGTTGGGTGCAGCTTCCTTTGCCTGGATGACCTTATTATCAATCTAGGTATGGATCTTACCCTTCAACGTCCAACAATCCTCAATAGTGTGCCCTTTCATACCGGAATGATATTCACATGTTTTATTCGGATTGACACATTGAGATGAATTCTCCATGGCCATAGCGGAATAGGGTTGACATAACCAGCAGCCTTCAACCTTTCATACAATTGGGCAATGGGTTCAGCAATGGCGGTTTATTGCCTGGGTGGTTTGCGATCAAAATTAGGTAGGGGTTTCTGGTAGTTTGGACGTGTCGGGGGTGACTTAAAGTAGGATGGTTGGGAATTATATGTATTGTAGGCAACATCTGGTTTGGAATATTTAGGAGGTGATGGTTGGTATGTGGGTGGAGATGTCTGGTATACAAAGTGAGTTTTGGGTCCTTGGGCAACCATTACTGTTCCTATTTATTTATTCTTCGATAGCCACCTGATTGCAATGCTTTAATCGTGGCTAGCAGTGCCTCGAAATTTGTCACCATCCCGCTTTTAATACCCTCTTCAATCCTCTCTCCGAGTTTGATGGTATCACAGAACTTATGGTTCTCAATAACCATTAGCCTTTCATAATACTTGTCACACCTTTTTTTCCCGATAGGGGTGGGAGATAAGGCAGTTTTTCCAATTTAAGTGGCATTATTCGAATTTGGTATTATTTATTTAATTTCGGAGTCGCCACCCGAATATTTTACGGTGTTCCGAGACACCATTTATTTTTTAATATCCCAAATCGAGGAAATTTTGACTATGTTAAAAAGTCTGCGAACTAGAAGACCGGGTAAGGAATTCTGTTAACTCGGGAAAAGGTATTGGGCACTCCTGAATTCCGTGGTTCTAGCACAGTCGCTTAACTATTAATAATTGGCTTAATTATATAATTAATTACATGTTTTAAACCTATTGTGCATTTTTAACCTTTTGAACCACTTTTAATATTTATGAAATTATTTTGAAACAAGTCACGATGTCGTACACTTGTCATTTATGTACACGTTGCGAATTGCGCCACATGAAATGCACCCGCGATATACTACATGTTTATTTTAATATTGTTCGAAGTTATAAGGTCGAGTCACGCCAGCGTGCACTCGAATTTTGGGGTTACGTATCATGACTATGCCACGGGAACCGTACCAATAGTCACAATGATTTTATTAATCGTGTCTAAAGCAAGCAACGATGTTCCATTAATTTGTTTCAAATCTCTGAGATTATTGGTGAGCTATTGAATTATGGATATCACATTGCGGAATGATATGTAGAACTTCATTAATATTTAGAGATTTTTAAATATTTGACTTATTATTTCTTCACCAAATGGAGCAAAGCCAAAAACAAAGTGTGTTGAAACCAACATGAAAATCACCGGCATATTGTAACGACCCGGTCTGTCGTTACGCAAAACCTACATTATAACTATTGTTATTGACTTATTATAGATTGGTTATTCTGTTATTAATATGTTAGAGTTGATAGGCTTGGAATCGGAATGGTTAAATGAGAATTCAGGCACTTAGTCCTTAAGAATAGCCTTAGAAATGGGAAAAGTCAACTAAGAGTTGACTTATGGGTAAACGACCTCGAAATGTGGATTTTATGACTCGGATAGCTTCGTTAGGTGATTTGGGACTTAGGAGTGTGTTCAGAATAATTTTATGATGACCGGTGTAGAATTAGGCTTGAATTGGCGAAAGTTGGTTTTTGGCGATTTCCGGACGGTAGTGGAAAATAGGCTATCGGGGTCGGAATGGAATTCCAACAGTTGGGACAAGTTCGTAATGTCACTTTGGACTTGTCTGCAAAATTTCAGGTCAATCGGAGTTGATTTGGATAGTTTCGACATCATTGGTGAATTTTAGAAATATCAAAGTTCTTAGGCTTGAATCCGATGTGAATTTGGTGTTTTGATGTTAGTTTTGGTGTTTTGAGAGTGAAACTAAGTTTGAATGATGTTATGGGATACATTGGTAAGTTTGGTTGGGGTCTCCGGGGGCTCGGGATTGATTTCGGGTGGTTAACATGCATTTTTAGACTTAAAGAAAGAGCTGGTTTTCTAGTTTTTGTGCAGCAGGCTTTTGCTCTCTGCGATCGCGTAAGGGGAGTTGCGATCGCGTAGTTCAATCGTGAGGGGCAGCATTTTATTCTCTGCGATCGCATAAAGGCGTCCGCGATCGCAGAGGTTGAGCAACGTAGGTACCGCGATCTCAGGACTAAGGTCGCGATCGCGTAGAGTACTCTGAGGGTCAGGCGAGTTTGTGCATTGCGATCGCGTGTATTGGAGTGCGATCGCGTACGTTTGGTAAACGGAACAATGCGATCGCGTGAGTGAGGTTGCGATCGCGTGAGTTAATGACTCATTGCGTCGTGATCGCGTGGCTTATGCCGCGATCGCAATGAGTAAAGTGAGGGCTGGAGAGGTTTGTTCTTCACGATCGCGTGAGGACTTCCGCGATCGCAGTTCATTAATCACTGGGCATATTTAAATTAAACCCTCCGCGACTTAAACCCCTTTTTACACCATTGTTGTACGGAAAAGAGCTCTTGGGGGCGATTTTGAAGAGGGAAATCCTTGTTCTTCATTGAGGTAAGTGTTCTAGTCATTAAAACTCGATTATGGGTGATTATAGACCATAATCCCAGCCTTTAATTCATGAAAAACAGTAGAAAAATAGGATTTTGGGGCATGAGATTATGAGACCTTCAAGGGTCGATTTGAGGGGTCAAACGGACTCCGATTTTGGTGTTCTTTATATGTACGGACTCGTGGGAAGATGAAGAATACTTTTCTGTAAAAGTTTCTGAGTTTCGGGACGCGGGCCCGGGGTTCGGGTTTTGACCGTA
>ML261656.1:126411-148600 GCA_005239495.1 Nicotiana undulata | reverse complement strand
CCCCCAAACTCGTATAAAAGAAAAATCTAAACCTAATTTGGAGGGGATCTAACATACTTTGAAGGAGAATTCACGTGGAGGAACATACACCACGCTTGGAGGAGTCTTCCAACTAGTTTTTCTTCTCTTCTCTTCTTTTAATCTCATAGCTTATTAGTTCTAGAGTCTTGGGGTGCTACCTGAACATTGTTGTTTAAAGCTTGAATTGTTCTTATTATTTTATCATATTGGTTCATTTATTCAATCTTGTGCTTAATTATTTGATCGCTTCATCACCAATTGAATACTATCTATGAATCTAGGATTGAACTCGGGAGAGGGAATTCTAGATTGCATATAAGATTGAGTAGAGCAAGATCTTGAACTCAAACATAGGAAACATATTTGCGGTAGGGATATACCTAATTGTCTCGCTTGATTATTATATGGGAATTATAAATGCGTTCTTGTTAATCATGATTTCATAGGAATATAGGCGTTATGTTAGCTTGAATAAATGAGTAGTACTTTGGAGAGAATGCTATGAGTAATATTAACTTTATCAATCAATAAACTAGATAAATTAATTAGACAATTTAAGTAGAAAACTCAACGGGATTGTTAGAGAACCCATAGCTCTAGAACATTTTCTCCCATTAAATTCATCTCTAAGATTACATACTTGTTTCCTTTAATTTCATAGTTTACTATCCTAGATTAGTTTTAGTTAAATATTCATACTTTAGAAAACCGCTTTAATAAATTAATTGTTTGGGTTTAATTTAGTTGATCGTTAATCACAAGTCCTTGTGGGTACGATAACTGGACTAACAATCATATATTACTTGTCGACCACGTATACTTGCATGACAGTTTGTCACATAGTTATTTACATCTAATTAATTTTCTTTAAAACTACGACCTGCGTCACCCACTAGTTGGTACGTCTGCTAAGGTATTATAAAATCAAAGATGCCTTTTAAACTTCTTATCTCTGCCTTAACGATTTTGTAAAATTGATCATTCTGGTTTTGTGAGTTTTAAAGAACTGAAGCTAATAGTATATCTAAAACACAAAGGCTATCATCTATATTTTTCCTCTCACTGTTTCAAAATATTCTTTAAATCAACTTTGTTTTCTTTACTTTCTTTAAGAAACACTTTTTGAATTAGTGAATACTTGTCCATTGTGTTCAATGGCGGCTCCATACAAATAGTGAGCTCCTATGTTTCGTCTAGGGAGGTGTTAGAGGGAAACTCAGCCTCTGTTCAAGTGGAGCAGACGACCACCCTGTCGGGGCCGCAGGGGAGATACCAGCTCAGGGATGAGCCGTCTTCTTCTCACAGCACCTCCGAGGGATCAGAGAGTGCAAGTCATGCTTTCGAGCCATTGGCTACACCAGTCCCCGAGGCACATGTTACACATGATATCCCCGGTGATGGAAGAGGGGGAGATGCTACAGCTACAGGGTTTGAGAGATCAAAGAAGAAAGAGGTTTGGAAGGATCGTTTTGTCAGCTTGGCTGACTTCACCTGGCCAGTGAGGTCACTAACTCTTGAGCGACAGTTTCTATTGAAGGATTTGGAGAAATAAAACCTAGCTATATTGAGACAGTTCAGGGCATGAATGGGGTGGACTTGGTTCACTGAGAGAGTGGAGAATGCAAAAGAATACCTCGTCCAAGAATTTTATGACAATGCTGCTCATATCAAGAAAGGGACGAAGGTGACCAAAGTATGCAACAACTGCTCTGCCAATCTCCTAGACAATGGCGAGTCTCAACAAGTGGATGCAGACAACTACTTCTAAGTTGTCTGACTTGTCTAGTACTGTTGCAGCGTAGTCCACTCCTCAGGCACCACAGGCTTCTTCTGACATTGATGAAACACTATAAAAGATTTTGGAGGACTATAAGATGATCATGGACACCTTGGTACAACATGGGTCAATGATTGAGGAGCTCGTAAAGGAAGTAAAGAAGATGGGGAAATCCTATGTCAGCAAGAAATCAGTGGACACGCTCCGGCGGGTGGTGAAAAGACTTGCTACAGTTGGAGATTTTCCTTTTGATATGTTGCTTGACCCGCACCAGTCTGCCCCAGATCCTTCAACACTATCTGCATTGGTAGCACCAGCTGGCCAGTCTGACGAGCCAGACCTTATTGCCGACACTGTTGAGGCAGTGCGTGTGATGTTCGACAACCCATCCATGCCTAGATATGATGATGATTAGATTCAGTTGGATGATCCTGAGTGAGATGACATTTAATTGGGCCACTGAAATGTCCAAGGATCCATAGGGAGTTTTCTTCATGCTCTCCTCGTTTACTCTTATTTTGCTAAGCATTGGGGACAATGCTTACTTTTATTTAGGGGGTGAAGTTTATTTGACACATTGATAAACTTTGATACATTTGGTCTGTAATAATTTGATAATACTCTTTATTTTCTTATTTGTATTTATCTAGATTCTCTCTCTTATGTTATGTATATTTATCTCTCTTTAGTAGTTTTTGCTTATTAGCTTCTTTATTTTTTCCATATTAGCTCTTGTATTGTTAACTAGCTTCTTTTTATGTTATTGTAGATAATAAGTTTTGGCTTTCTTAACGCAGTGGTTCTTTTCAAAGGTAGTTGTGTGAAACTAGTGACTCGACCGAACGATGGATCGTGTGACAACCTTCTAAAGGGAATGAGTCCGTTTTTGTGTTTAGGTAATAATTGTAGTAGTGATGAATAAAAATACCTAATCAAGTCGTTCTCAAAGAGTTAATAATTCTTCAATTGGCACCAACACACTTAACTATGTGCTTATGGTTAGAGATAAGGTTTTTGAAAGAAAAAGCTCTAGTTAGTGACTTTGTGACTCTTAAGATGACCTTGGTAATCATCGAGTGGTTTAATTGGACCATCGTGATCTTTAAACTTGAATGTAATCGTTGTAGGCCCTCGACTCTATCCTCTTTTACAATCTAGTTGTGTGAGGGGTGAGATAAATTGTTGCTAGTCCAAGTATCCGTGAAAAGGGTCTAGAAACTTGCCCCGAATGTGTTTCAAGGCGAAATCCTAAGCTTTGCTCGGTTTAAGAGGTGATTGTAGGCTTTTATTGTCCCGTTTGAGATTTCTATTTCCAATCAATTTCATTATCCTTAGTCAACCCTTTTGAGCCTCTAGCCTTTCTCATTTGATAACTATTTTATAAGCTTTTACCAGTTTTGTCGTGACCCACTCTTGGAACCGAAATTTCCTTAACACTCTTATGAAACAAGTGGATTATAACATAAGAAACAAGTGGCATAAAACATAAGTTTGGGTAGAGATAAGGAATTTGAAAAAGGTATCAAGGCACAAAAAGAGAAAAGAAATTATCTCTATTATAAGAGAAGGCAAGAAAGAAAAGAACAAAAAGAAAAATGTAAAACGTGAATAAGTGGAAGGGTTGATGGATTCAAAACGGAGGTAATGATCCAAAGAATGAGCAATCAAAAAGGGAGAAAAATAATGAAATAAACAATAAAGAGTGATGTTAAGTCTATCTAGTCTCCAATGAAAAGAAAATGCCTCTCAGAATTTGTAATTATAAGCTGAGAAATGAAAATGTGGAGTGCTTAAGGAAAGGATGAACCACTTACCTATATGGTATCCTACCCTAATCCAAAAGCCTTCATTACAACCCGAAAGAATTCCTACTTGATTTCAAACCAAGTCAATTTACATTAGTGGCGATCTACAAGAGGGGCAAGCTGATACTTGAAGTCGTACTTGTGACATTCTCTTGTGAGAGACGAGTGAACCTTTCATGAATCTTAAGATCGAGTGCTAATTTCTTAAGTGAGCTTGGCAAATGGAAATTAGAGGAGAAAAAGTTTGGAGTCCACCCTGACCTATATGATAGAATAAGAATCCTTGGTGAGTAAAGTCAATTCTTGAAGCTCAAATGTCACATTAGAATTATATGTGCACGAATATTAGACTTGTCACCTTGTTGATAATGAATGAGCAGTGTGGGTAATTGTTTGTCCCAACTAATGTGTGACTGGCTCACCTTTGACTCGCTGAAATGACCCTTAACTCTAGAAGGTGGGAACTAATTTATTTTCATGAGGACATGCAAAAACTTAAGTTTGGGGGAGTTCATAAGTGTGGATTTTGACCATTTATTAGCATTTTGCTTTTGTTTTAGTCCGAAAGTATTGATTTATTTCCCTGAAACTAATAAAGTCTGCAAATTGTAGGAATGTTGGAAGTATGGTCTCCAATGATGAAATCCGACTCAAAAAGCAGTATTCTGAATCACAAGGCAAGAAGGGGCGCAGAACTTAAGAAGTGCGGTCCACAGAATGATATCTACGGCAGAGAAGAAAGTGCGGACCGCATAATTCAAATATGTGGCCACAGGACAAGTGGATAATCCCAACAGAATTCTAGCTAATGTGAAGACTGCACATAAATTGTGCGGCCGCAGAACAAGGTATGCACCGACAAATGATTCAAAGTTCAAAGAGTGTGCAAAAGACCAAGATCTGAAGCCTTGCTGAAGTGCGAACCGCACAATTCTTGTGTGGTCCACAGAAGATGCTTTGCTGCCGCAATCTAGAATTGTGTGGCCGCAAAATCCCCCGAAGGGAATTTTTGTCAGTTAATTTTGGGTCACTATAAATAGACGAGTTTCACATTTTAGTTCAAGTTTTGAAGTTTGAGATGTTGTAACCGTTACATTTTGTCATTTTAGAAAGTTTGTGATTATAGGTCTTAAACATCATATTTCATCATTTTAATCATAGATTATGAGTTCAATTAGCATTTCTTCTTTGTTTTCTTCAATTCTCACTATGTGTAGCTAAATTCTTACTAGGGTTATGACCCAAACCTAGGGGTGAGCGTTCGGATTTCAAATAGAAATTTGATTTATATTTTCGGTTTTCTGATTGAAGAAATGACAATCCAACTCCAATCCAAATATGTTTGGATTTGATTAGATATTTTACGTTCGGTTTCAGATTAACCGGTTTGGCTATTTTGTATTTTCGGTTTTGAGCTTATTCGTTGAGATCTTTCTTCTTTTTACAATAATGAATATCCAAATAAAGTACTCATGTTAAATCGCCTAAAAAGTTGTTCATTCTCTCCACAATCATCCAAATGAAGTATTAAAGTAATGCAATTATTATTAAACAACTACAATAAAGACATTAATACGACCGATAAAAAGTAGAAATAGTAAAACCATGTCCAAATAGAAAGTATTCTCACATTAACTTAGTAATTAATATTGAATATATGGGATAATATTTTATGGTAGGGTATTGAACTTATTACTATTGACATATGGATAATGGACTAAATATAAAGTATAAGAATTTCAGATTTTCATATATCCGAAAATTCAAAGTACCAAATCCAATATCCAAAGATTTTAAAAATTAAATCCAAAATCTAATCCGTAATCCAAAATCCAAACCAAACATCCAAGAAATTCAGATTTCGATTTGGATTTCGAATTTTCCCAAACTATGCCTACCCCTACCCAAACCTAGTGTAAACCTTACGGGTACTTAATTTAATGCTTGTTTGTTATTGGGTGTTTATTATTTAGCTTAGTTCATGCTTCAAGTTTGGAATTAATGGTTGCAAATATCGATTCATGCCTTTTTGACTTGGTCTCTACTTGAGAAGAGGGGCCTAGTATATGATTACTTGGCTAACAAGGAATTGGGCTAATTTAGGGTCTGATTAGCCTAATTAAAGGGTTCAAATTAGAGATAGTGAGAATCTGACACTAACTCATATCAACTATTTAGTTTGATACCCATTTGGGCTTGAGAAAATTAAATTGGGCAAAATCACTCTTTGACCGAGAGGTATTGAGTGGGTAATGTAGAGTTGAGATCTGTAATACACCACAATCAACAAAATAAGTGTTAACATATTTAACCCATTAGGTGAACATCTAGATTATCGTCACATCCCTAGGCTTTTTATCTATTTTGAAAAACACCAAAAACATTCATTTGCTTCTAGTTTCTTTTCTTAGCTTATAATTGCTAAAGTAAAATAAGAATTAGAAATCAAAACGTATTGTTTGGAAGCATAATTTAGTTATTCCATTTGCTTTCGTCGAGTATATACTCCTAACACTCATAGTAACTCCCTGTGAAAATCGATCCCGACACTTGTTGGGTACTATTCTTTCAATGACGGTTTTCACTCACTATTGAGTGCTGATTGGACGTGGATCACCAGCCTCTGTGTCCTTTGTTCTAAGATTCCCGTTTCTCTTTCCCTTCTTACTCACTATTGTTTCCATCCCTCTTTATCAACAATCCCTTCATGAGCTCTTCATGCACCACATGTTGGTTAAGGACTGAGTTTGACACATTTTGATGGATGACACATTAGTGTTTTCTTTAGTCATCTGATGGTCTTCACATTTTTTGCTGGTACCTTGATGGTTGATTTCCTCTGTAGTCTTGTTGGAGACAACAATATTTATGTGTTTGTTCTCCTTTCTCCCTACTTTTTTTTTTCAATTCTGGATGTAAAATTCTACGAGCAACATCAGAATGACCTCACATTTTGCAATGTGTGCAGAAGACAGGTATGCTTTCATATTCAATCTCTATCACACCAATTTCTTTACTGCCTCTGTCATTGATAATCTCCAGCAACACCTCTTCAGCAATAGATTTTGCCAAGTTAATCTCCACTCTAACTTTGGTTGTGGCGGGTCTCATTTTGGACATAGTGACCTTGTCCATGATTAGAAGGATTCCCACAGCTCCAAGAATGCAACATAAAGCATCCCATTCATGATAGTGCCAAGGAAGGTCAGGAAGAGTAATCCATACAGAGGCGAATGACGACTGACCGGCATCAGGTTTGAATTTAGATGACCATTTTTATATAACCATTATGCTGTCCCTTCCACAAGATATGTAATTTCTCGAAATTACCTCAAAGTGATCCTCTTTGTTATCGAAGTCAATGAAGACGTGATGCATATCATAAGCTCCAATCTTGATATTGTTTTTTCCAAGGATAATTTTAGCAAATTCAATGTGTATGAGTTCTATAGAGGGTCTAATACGAGTAAACTTACTAATAATAGTCCATTTGCAAAATAAGTCATTCTCCTTTTTAGTGAAGGTAACCACTGGTTTTCCTTCAATCAGACCATATGATTTGTAAGGAAGAGTTATAGAGCCTCGTCTGTTACTTTTATCTGCATTCCTCAACACAGTTTTATAGGAGGTTTGGGATGAGGATCTAGTACCAAAATTTCATGTTTGAGAGAAAACTCCATTAATAGCAGTAGTAAGTTCGGAGCCTTGTAGGTTATTCCCTTCAAGATTTAGAGGAGGAAAATTTCCTTGTTGTGTGATTTTGGAATTGTTGGTGAAAATTTGGTCTGACTACCCGTATTTGAGGGCTTTAGATCAGGGAAATTTTGTTGGTTGGATGATAGTTATTGATTGATTTGAGGCATAAATGTTTGAGTTCGGCATGATGGGTCAGGGGGACCGGTAGTTCCACCGTTCGAAACATGTGAATCTTGCCGGAAAATTGATCGAGAGAAAGGGGGAGATAGAAATAGCCGTTAAAGAGAAAGATTAGCTGTTAAATCCAGAGATGGCAATGGGGCGGGACGGGGCGGTTGCGGTGTGGGTTTAATCTTAACCCGCAAATATTTCAACCCGCCCCGCCCGCACCACATAGCAAAATCTATTATTTTCAACCTGCTCCGCCCTTGCATAACAAAAAAAGAATTATTTTTTTTCATTTTTAATGAGGAGTAATTCTGATATTAAATCTTTTTCTTTGACGATCCAATAATATTCCTAAATCATGGAAAAGAGAGACCACAAAATATATTCCTCCAACTTATTTAAAACTTTCCAGTTAGGCTAGTCGCACATAGTATTGTCTATATACGAAGTAATTTCTTTAACATGCACAGTGATAACTTTTTGATTATATGTTTTTTATAATATTTTTTGGGTTATGATATTAAATTGTGAAATTTATGGTGGAGGAATGTTTTTCTTGCCAAGAACCAAATAGAGTTCTAATACCCAAAGGAACAAGAAGGGGAATACCTCGAAAATGTGTGCAAAAAATGCCAAAATGCAAATTAAAAAAAAAAGACCTTCATCCTTATTTATCAGTTTTTTCTTGAACCTCAGGAGAACCCGCGGTCGCTACAACTTCTGCCCTTCGGGTGAGCACACTGTGCGCAGTGGGTAACCTCCCCCTCCCGTTGTGTAATAGCCTGCAAACCACACATGGGATGTAAATCGCACTAGGGAAGCCCCATGCAACAGGCTCAGACTCAGAGGGCATTGAGGAGGGATCGAACCATCGTCGCCCGTGTGAACAACTCTCTCCAAACCCAATTGTGTAATAACCTGCAAACCACAAAAGAGATATAAACCTCACTAGGCAAGCCCCGTGTGACTGGGTCAGACCCAGAGGGCATTGAGGGGGATCGAACCCTGATGGCCCGTGTGGACAACTCCCGCCAAAATGCAACCGGGCCGTCCTTCCGGGACCCTTATTCCCATTTTGTTAACCATTACATATCAATTTTGTTTCAGTCAATACACCCCGCCAAAAAACACCCGTAATATAAATAGAGAATCAGTTGAAAATTAAACTATTTGGTATTACTCGATTCCAAGTCAAGTTTAATAAAAACTTACATGGACACTTATCTTGTTCCTCTCTATCTTCTCAAATTAATAATATAAACATTTTACAAATAGATTATATTTACTTATACACAAAAAAGTTCCACTTTTCACGTAAAGTAATCAAGACAGGCATGATGGCACAACTCATCATCTTGGTTAGCCCACCGTTGAACCACGTCCACTTGGTTCTTCATATAGTCCAATTGCATCACAATGCAACCACGTCTAAATTACTTCCCAAATCCCAGTCCATCACACACAATCTCATTATCTTCATTTATTTTTTAATTATCAAAACTTAACATATCTCACTAGAAACGATAAATAGTTGTAGACCGAGCAAAAAGAGGTTACAAACATGAGTGGTTAAAACTGTCTTGATGAATGAAAGAACCAACATTTGTGTATAGCATGATCCCAATTAATTCCTATCTATCTTCTCCCAAGAAATGCAGTCATTTCTTTTATTGCATTATCATTTTAGATCCAAGAGAAAAAAGCATATAGCATCAGGATAACCAAACCAGGAAATAGAAGAGCTCAGATTCACTAAAAAATAACTGTTTACTGACGCAGATTACTGAGGGACGTCCCTCGGTAACACGGTAACAAGGCTTTATCGAGGAAAGTCTGGCGATAAGCGGCACGTAAGTAAATCGCTCGTCGGTAAAAGTAACTGACAGAATCCCTCGGTAATTACCGATGGACCCCGTCGGACAGCCTTAGGTACCTTTTTGACACAATTTGGTCAAATAATTTTACTTACCGACAAAGACGGTACATTATAAAATAATATAATCTCAATAATATTTATAACGACGGATATCTCTCGGTAAATTAGAAGTAATAATTAAACATTACCGGCAGACACCATCAATACAATCAAATTTTAATTTAGTAAATTTAAAATTTTAAAATATGAATTAATTCATATTCCGATCGATATCCGTCTGTATGTTCAACAAAATTTGAAAATTTATTTTTGGTATACCGACGGATTCCCTCGGTTAATAGGATCTCTGGATTGACAAATAAATATTTTTCTGACTGACTCTATCGGTAAGTCCCTTGGTAAATCAGGTATATTTTTTATAGGCAGTGCTTATTTTTTGCTGCACCACCTGCCAGCCAGAACATTCAATAAAACATAAATGCAACCACAATGAAACACAAATTAACAACAATAAAACTTAATAAACAATCCAAACATCCCAATTATCCCATCAAACATCAAAATTATCCAACCAAACTTTATAATCATCCAATCAAAACTACACAAAATGCAACCAAACTTCAAAATGTAATATTCAAAAGTCAACATCCAACTAAACAATATTCCAACCAAACTTAAAATCACTCCTCATCTTCGTATTCTCCTTCATCTTCTTCATCATTTATATTATTTCCATCATCTTCATAAATGTGACTTTTTGGCGGAGAGCGGGTAGGCCGATTAAGTGATTCACTTAATCCTTGAAGGACCCAATGTCATTCCTAAGTGTAGTCCTAATCTTCTCTACCTGGATTCTTTTTTCTCGTTCATTCACATAGTTCCTAGAAAGGTGTTGAATCGTTCGCTGCATCTCCTCAAGCTCCTCACTTTGCACGATTACAGATGTCATAATGCCTTGTAATCCACAAAAGAGAGGTGGAAAAAATACATAATGTTTTATACTTCAACACCACATAAGAGGGATGGGGGTGATTTGTGTGATGTCCAATTATTCTCGTGCACAGATTATAGAAGGACATGGTTGTTCTATGTGTTTCTAATACTACTGTTGCGGAATAATAAGTACAAAAATTAAAGAACACGAGAATTTTTACGTGGAAAACACTTGGCTCAAAAGGTGAAAAAATCACGACCTACTTCCCAGTTAGATTTTTCCAAAATCTTCACAAAATCACAGAGCCAAAAACTGCATTTATAAAAACCCTTTTTGTAAGCCTATGACTAACTCTACTCCCTTGTAACAAACAGGCTCTAACTGTTGCGACAAACTTCAAGTTAACTATAACTTGAATACACTGTGTACCTATTACAATTGCCTCTAGATAAAGCCGAAAGGTACAATATAAAACCACCTACTACAATTGAACTAGAATAAAAGACAGACACTTGGAACTAGTTCTTCTATCTGGTTCAAGTAGCTTTAGGTTTGCACACTTGAATCTCACAAGAATTGCTTGCACAAAGTCTTGCTATTTTGCTCTCAATTCACGTTTAACTTCTGCTTTTGTGTGTGCCTGTAAAATGAGAATATCCTGTAATATATAGATCTGGTAGATAAAGAATTAACTAGAATTCTAATGCTACTCTTCCTTGGTGGAAGAAATCTAGTTAATCTAAACTCCTAACTTCTTCCCTATCATGGATAATGTTCTCTTTAACTAAGGAGTCCTTCTCCTTATCAATTATTCAACCTTTTCGATAAGGAGATATTTATTATGACAGGAAACGTTTATCTCCTTCACATGCATCTCACATGCTTGAATCTGCCCTTGTCTATGTATACCACTGATGGACCTGGTTCATTCCAGAGTTCATTTGTCAATCTTCAAAACTATCCTTCACTTGGGCCTACAAATTCCCCCTTTTAGATGATGACAAACTCTGTGCTTCAATAAGCTTAGGGCATGTTTCAACTTAGCCCAATATCGACATAATGTTAAAGCAATTTTCACTTATCATATAGAACCAGGTTCATTAGGTTATAAACATCACTTTTCAGAGTGTAAAGCACAACCATATTTTCCCATTTTGGCATCATCGAAAAGTTGCATTAAAAATGTGTGAAACCTAGATTTTAGAACTTGCTCATGGCCAATGGGCTACTTCAAATGCATTCATGGATTATTCATCAACAATCAAACTAAGAATTTAAACTATCAAAGAAATATAGACAGTCAATTAGAGCAAAAACAACAAATTTGATTAATAGAGGATATGATTCTTCCACAATCCACAAAAAGAAACAAAAACATTGAAAAACATTGAAAAACATGAGCAAACAAGAAACATCCAGAATCTAGGTCATTGAAAGTTCTAGACCAGGCTAGGAGGTTAAGGCTTGGAAGAACTGGGGGCTTGATGTTTGGCTTGGAGAAGGTGCAATATTTCTTAAAGAATTCCAGCATTCTTCTCCTTTTTCCTTTGCGAGCTCAGTTCTTAGAGAATCTCTCTCAGAATCTACCTCTGCCAACCGTGTCTTCAGCCTTGCTATCTTAGCATCCTTTGCCCTACTCTCCTACACCAAGGCTCTAACCTTGCAATTGACTGGTGTCTTTTTGGATGAACCAGGTTCATTGGGAATGGCATGGGCCTCATAATCACAAGAAAATAGAGTGTTAACCCCAAAATAGTCTTTGCTTGTAGCCATCTCCCAATTCTTCAGTGACACCTTACAATGAGCAAGAACAACAGTGAGAATGAAGCCATAGGGAATGGAATGGGCTTTGGAGCCATAGATAACCCTATCGAGAAGCTGGATAATAAATCTAGACTAGTTTATCTGCCTTCCACTATCTAGACATTCCATCAAAACCAAGTCCATGAATTTGGCAATGTGCCTCCTTTCCTGCCTAGGAAGAGCGCACTTGCTGATGAATTCAAACAATACCTTGTGGGGGGGGGGGGGTTGTATACACCCTTGGGCTCACTTTCTTCTTCATTATCATAGAATTTCCTGGTGATGGTCAGGGAAGTAGGAAGGGTGTCTAGGCTTGGCCATTTTAGCTTTGTGTAATCAGTGTACCCTTCAGAAGGTATACCTAGCATTTCACCCAGCTCCTTTGCGTCAAAAGAAATTTGAACCCCTTTCATTATGCCGGTGACTCTTCCATCCTTCACTTCATCATGGGCCATGAAATCAATGATTTCACTCTTAGACAATATGTCATCCATCCGAAGGACCATGTCCTTCCACCCTTGCGCCTCTAGCTTTTCCAGCAGCAGGACCATCCCTTCTTCCTCCAAATCCTTGAGGAGCCTACCCTTCAAGATAGTTTGCTTGCCAAACTTGGCCAGCTTGTCCTTTTCACTGTCTGAGTCATCCTCCTCTTCTCCATTCCATTCTTCTTCTTCAGAAATCTTTACTTATTTGGTTTTCACTACATACCTGGTCCTTTTTGCCAGGGTGGATGGTTCAACAGATTTTTGTACAGATATAGACTTCTTAGAAGAAGTCTTGGCTTTCTTGGGCTTGGGGGTCTGAACCTCCACCTCAGCAGTCACCTTTTCACCTTGATAGACTAGATCCATCTCATCCACATCAACAACCTCAACAGGCTCTCCCACATTTTCTTTCCCTTTGTCCATCATTTTCTTCTTGCTTTCTTCTAAAGCACTCTACAACTCCTCCTCATTTTGCTTCAGCTTATTCCTTGTGGCTCTTCCTCGTGAGAGAGTAATTTCAGTAGTGTCAGAAGGAGCAGCCTTCCTTTTCTTTTTGGCTCTTGCAATGCCAGGGGTCTTTGTTATAGGAGTTCTCTGCTTCTTGGGTTTATAACTGTCACCTACCTTTTTCAAAAGATCTGCGAGGGTTTCTTCAAAGGATAAAAAAGGTTGATCTTTATGTTTTCCAAGATTAACCAGTCCTTCAGTGACTTCTCCAGATCCACTTCCTCCTGTTTTCTTGCCACATTCTTCCACTTTTTCTGACTCGGCTCCACAGATAGCCAATCTACCAGTTTCAGAAGTGGGTGAAGAATTAATCACTCTTTTCCCTTTTCCCCTCTCATCACTTCGCACACCCTCGCTCTCTTTTTCTTTTTCTCTTTTATTTTTACCACCTCTCCTTATGTACTTAGGCGTTTACACATCCACCACAGACCCAAACAATATAAACCTATTTTCTAAATTTTCAGCAAAATCAAAAAATGACCTCAGTAGTAGTGTTTGGAACGGATATTACCTGCTCAGTGTCGAAAGACCCAGTTTCTCCCCCCTCAGTCGCAAACTTGAAGGAGTCGTCAAAGTTTTGGGGTTCTTGGGCTTGACTTGCTTGTAACTGTGCGTTTAATTTCCTCGAAAGTGCACCTCCAACCACAGTTTTTCAAGTAATTATTTTTACCCGTCTTCTCTTACGTTGAGGGGTAGTGGAATATGAGGAAAATGATGGGGGGTGTACCAAGGTTATCAGAAGGGTTAGTCATTTTGTGCTTGGTTCTGTAAGAGAGAAGATGGGTAGGTTGAATTTTTGAGAAAAAGAGAAGTTGGAGAGAAATTTAGACTGTCAAGGAATGATGAGAAGAGGGCAGGGATGATTATGATCAATTTAAAGGGACGGGGTAATTTATGGGTAACGACATGTTTAACAGTCAATTAGAAGTCTAATCAAACTGAAATGTCAGTTTTGAATAGACGATGGAGTCTTCCCTAAAATCTAGGTGACTTAATTTGGTTAGGATTCATTTGAACGGAACTGGTTCAATTTAATTGGATAAGCTTAAGAGAGTTTTTGACTTAGGTAGGACTCTGATCATAATTCAAATATTAGTATTTTAAATTATGCAAAGTGTATAAAACATACCATGCTATCTAGATGAACCATGCATTGATGAACCAGGTTCTTCAGTGATAATCCTCTTGTGCATGTCTTAATTTTCCAAAATAGAGAAAATATCATTAGAGATTAGTAAGTCATTTTAACATATGGCACAAGAGTATACTATTTACAGTATGAGACTGAGCAAAATTTAATCTATTTATTTACACAAGCTCCATATTTTCTAACCAAAAAGAAAGTTTATTTTTTTTTCAATTTTGTTTTCGTTGTAAATTCTGAACTGGTCCTTTTAGGTGATATTAATCATCCCTAATTCCAAATTGTTCCTTTCAAAGTGATCTCCACTTAGGGCTTTTGTGAAGATGTCAGTTATTTGCTTGTCAGTAGCACAAAATTCCATGGTGATCAGCCCCTTTTTATAGTTATCCCTCAAAAAGTGATGCCTAACATCTATGTGCTTAGTTCTCTTGTGATGAACCGGGTTCTTAGTCATACTAATTGCACTAGTGTTATCACAAAAAATGGAGATACAACCAACATCGATTTCAAAGTCCATCAATTGATGTTTAATCCAAAATAATTGAGTACAACAAGAGGCAGCAGCAACATACTCAGCTTCAGCAGTAGATAAGGCCACATAATTTTGCTTTTTGGTGGCCCAAGACACAAGACATGAGCCAAGAAAGTGTGCCATATCTGAGGTGCATTTTTCATCCATATGAAAACTTGCATAGTCAACATCAGCATATACCACAAGATTGAAATTACTACCGTTTGGATATCAAAGACAAAGATTAGTGGTGCCTTTTGGATATCTCAAAATTCTCTTGACAGCAGTCAAGTGAGAATCCTTTAGGTTTGCCTAAAATTTTGCACAAAGGCCTACACTGAAAACAATGTCAATCTACTAGCATTGAGATACAACAATGAGTCAATCATTCTCATATACAGCTTCTGATCAACAGATGAACAAGGTTCATCTATATCTAACTTTGTAGTTGTTGCAATAGGAGTGTCAATTTCTTTGGAATCTTCCATTTTAAACCTTTTAAGAAACTCTTTTACATACTTCTGTTGATGGATCATAGTTCCATTTGAATTTTGTTTAATTTGTAATCCTAAAAAGAAGTTAAGCTCACCTATCATGCTCATTTCAGATTCACTCCCCATTAGTTTAGCAAATTCTTTATTTAGTTTATCAGTAGTTGCTCCAAAGATTATATCATCAACATATATCTGAACTACCAAGAGATCTTTACCTTTTTCTTTTAAGAATAAGGTATTGTCAATTTTACCTCTGTTGTAGTCATGCTCACGCTAAAATTTTGATAATCTTTCATACCATGCTCTTGGAGCCTGCTTGAGTCCATAAAGTGCTTTGTCGAGTTTGTACACATAATCAGGATTTTCCTTGCTTTCAAACCTAGGAGGTTGCTTGACAAACATTTCTTCCGTTAGATACCCATTGAGGAAGGCACTCTTGACATCCATATGGTTAAGGGTGAATTCCATGTAAGAAGAAAAGGCTATGACGAGTCTTATAGCTTCCATCCTTGCAACTGGAGCAAAAGTTTCATCAAAGTCTCTGCCTTCCTCCTGACTATATCCTTGAACCACCAATCTTGCCTTGTTCCTTGTAACTGTTCCATATTCATCAAGTTTGTTTCTGAAGACTCACTTAATGCCAATTAGTGATCTGTCCAAGGGTCTAGGTACCAGATGCTAAACTTGACTCCTTTCGAATTAGTTGAGTTCATCTTGCATAGCATTTACCCAGTCTACATCCTGCAAAGCCTCAGATACATTTTTAGGTTCAATAAGAGATAAGAAAGCATCAAAAGCACAAAGATTCTCTAATAAATATCTGGTTTTGATTCCAAAGATTAGATCAGTAATAATGTTCTCAATGGGATGAGAACTTTGATATTTGTAAGGTCTCACTACCAACTGGTTTCCCTTTGATGTTCCTTCAGTGTTTTGTTGTTGTGGAACAGGTTCATGGACATGTTCCATTGAAGTTTGAGGATCATTTCCTCTTTGTTCTATTCCCCCTGTCAAGTTTCCCGGAGTGGATGAACCTGTTCCATCACCCGTTCCTTCTTCTAATGCAGCTTCAGTCTAGGTTGTGGCTTCATTTAAGTTTCTTACTAGCCTAATTGCTTCATCATCATGTTCTTGTCTCTCAAAAAGGATGTTAGTTTCATCAAAAACCACATGAACACTTTCTTCAACACACAGTTCTTTTGTTATAGACTTTATAAGCTTTACTATGTGAACAATATCCCAAGAATACTCTCCCATCACTTCTGGGATCAAACTTACCTAGGGAGTCTTTACCATTGTTGTGCACAAAGAACTTGCATACAAATGCTCTAAGATGGGATATATTTGGTTTTCTCCCTTTAAGTAACTCATAGAAAGTCTTCTCTACAAGAGGTCTAGTCATGCACCTATTTATGATGTAGCATGCATTATTTACAGCTTCTGCCCAGAAGCTATGTGGCATTTACTAGAAAGAAGCATAGTCCTAGCCATATCTTCAAGTGCCCTATTCTTTCTTTCAACTACTACATTTTGTTGTGGAGTTCTAAGAGCAGAAAAATTATGATATATGCCATGTTCATCACAAAATTCAGCAAATTTAGCATTTTCAAATTCAGTGCCATGATCAGACCTAATTGATGAAAGTTGATTACCTAGTTGTTTCTGAGTTTTTCTAAAAAAAAGAAGTGAACATGTCAAATGTTTCATCTTTAGATGTTAAAAACAATGTCCAAGTAAACCTAGAGTAATCGTCAACAAGCACCGTCACATATCTTTTACCACCTCTGCTTAATGTTCTCATTGGACCACAAAGATCCATATGGACCAGTTCCATCGTTCTTGTCACGACCCAAATTTCCCTCCGAAACGGTCTCGTGACGGCACCTAGTCTCTAAGACTAGGTAAGCCTAAAACATATGAAAGATACTTACTTTCCCAAAACCCGGAACGTCACAAAATCACAAGCTCTGTACTACTGTAGCTCTATACAAAGGAATAAGGAAAAATGTATTTATATATCTCCTATATCTATACTAGCGTAGAAGGGGACTCATGAGATTCTGCGGACGCAGCAGAATTACCTCGCGGTCTCTTGAGCAGCTACTAAGATACTCCTAACCACAGTGCTCTGTGCTGGTACCTGGATCTGCACATGGGTAAAACATGCGCAGGAAAGGGCGTGAGTACTCCACAATCGGTACCTAGTAAGTGCCAAGCCTAACCCCAGTCAAGTAGTGACGAGGTGAGGTTAAGGCTCTACTGGAAGTTTAAAAATAACACAGTAAAAATATAAACGGAGATAGATAATAGACTTAAAGCAAGCAGTAGTAAAGGTACGCTGAAAGGAATAGTAAAAGAGAGCACTCCGCTCAGCACAACATATATCTCGACAGTAAATATGCAATGCAGTACAGAGGGAAATCTCCCAGATCTCAGTCCGTAGTCCCAATTTAAATATGCCATGCAGTACAGGGGGAAAGCTCACGGATCTCAATTCGTAGTCCCAATTTAAATATGCAATGCAGAAGCATGTCGGGTGTAGTTAATTAAACAATTCAAGAAAACAATAGTCAAGAATAAGGTAAAACTACCTAAGCATGGTGCAAATAGTAGCAAATAAGAGGAATTCAAGTAAGGACAGGTATGTATACTTCTTCCTAAGCTAACTACTCAGTTATGACAAGAAAACAGTGATATAGGAATGAAAATGAGTTATGTCATGGAAGGAAAAGTGGAATTTTAGCAGCAATGACCCGTGTACGCACTCGTCACCTCACGTACACGACATCCACATAACAAAATCAGTATAAAAATGCCTAAGGGGAAGTCCCCAACACAGAGTTAGGCAAGCCACTTACCTCGACTGCGCTATTCAATCAAAAATCACGCTCTTGCCACGAGTATCCGACTCCGGGTGGCCCAAATCTATTCAAGTCGATTACATAATGTAAATATCACTTCAAGGAATCAAAATAACTAATAAGTTCGAAGCTAATACGCTAAATTAGGAAATTCGCCCAAAATGTCCCTCGGGCCCGCATTTTGGAATCAGGTAAAAATTATATTTTCCGGACACTCATTCACTCACGAGTCTAACCATATTAGAATCTCTCAAATCAGAGGTCAAACACCCAATCAAAACTCAATAATTCGGTCTATGAAGTTCATCCCATTTTTTCCCATTTTCTACCCAAAATATTCGAAATTAAAGGTTGGATTTAAGATTGGAATCATGGAAATTGATCTAAGATGGATAGAAACCACTTACCCCAAGTTACCCAGGTGCAAAAGTCTTCAAAAATCGCCCCTCCTAAGCTCTCAAATTCAAAAATGGTGAAAATAGGCTTAAACCCTCGAATTGGGGTTTTAATATTCTGCCTAGGTATTTCTTGTATGCGATCGCGGACACATAGCGAAGAGCATTCTACCACGCGCCTAAAGTTCTTTCATCGCGATCGCAATTAAAGGTCTACGATCGCGGACCTTCTGCCCTCACAACTATGCGATCGCGGTTGGCTTCACGCGACCACCTAGATCAATTATCCTAATACCCCCAGGTCTGAGATACCCTATGCGATCGCGATCCCAGGCGTGCGATCGCGGAGACTAACTAACCAAAACAATGCGATCGCGGTTAGAGTTGTGCGATCACGAAGCAAAATTCCTGATAACCTCATCCTTACACTACGGGATCGCGGACTTACTCACGCGATCGCAGTGAACACACATCTGCTGTTGTAAAACCAGCAAAAACCAGCAAAGACTTAGGCCAAAATATGCCCGTGTGGGCACCGAAACACACCCGAGGCCCCCAGGACCTCCACCAAAATTACCAACCAAACCTAATACCTCATTCAAACTTGGTCGAACCTTAAAAACACATCTTATAACGTCAAAATCATCAAATATGCATAGATTCAAGCCTAAGAACTTATGAAATTTCTAAAATCCACATTCGATGCCGAATCACATCTAAACTCATCTGAATGACCTCAAATTTTGCACACAGGTAATAAATGAGATTACGGACCTGCTGTCACTTTCAGAATTCCATTTCGAGTCCGATATCAAAATTTCACCTATCGACCGAAATCACCGAAATTCTAACTTTTGCCAATTCAAGCCTAAATCTACAACCGACCTCGAAAACACATTCCGAACACGCTCCTAACCCCGAAATCACCCAACAGAGCTAACGGAGTCGACGGAATTCCATTACGGATCCGTCTTCACATAATTCTTGCTACGACCTGATTTCAAAAGCTAAAATCCACATCTAAGGACTATGTGTCCAAAATCACTCCGAATTTCACCACTCAACGTTAAGACAAGTTATAATAGAATAAATAGACATGGGAGAAGCAGTTATTAGGGGATCGGGGCGCTAACCCTCAAAACGATCGACCGGGTCATTACAGTTCTGGTGGTACTTACCACTTTCTTGCATTTAAAAGAAGATTTTACCTGCTTCCCCCTTGCATAAGCCTGACAAACTTTGTCTTCCTTGAACTTAATGCTATTAAGTCCTATCACCAAGTCCTTGGAGACTAATTTGTTGAGTTGGCTCAGACTTGCATGTCCAATTCTCTTATGCCAAAGGAGGGGATCACTGTCCATCACACTTAAGCAAGTGAGTTCATTTTTTACAAGTGTGGACAGATCTATTATGTATATATTGTTCACTCTTTTTTCCTTCAAAACAATCTTGTCGGTGGTAAGATTAATCGCAAAACATTTAGTAGAGGTGAATGCTATCAAGTTACCTCTACCACACAATTGTGATACACTGATTAGACAATATTTCAGGTCGTCTATCAAGTAGACATTCCCAATAGAATGAGAGTCATTCTTACCTACCTTACCAACCCCAATGATCTCACATTTCTTTCCATTTCCAAAGGATACATTACCTCCTTTAAGGTCCTCAAGTGAAAGGAACTGGTCCTTGTTTCCTGTCATGTGCTTTGAGCAGCCACTATCCATGTACCAAATTTGACTGATCCCCTTCAGTTGAACCTGTAAAAGGAAATCAGGGGTTAGTCATAGGAACACAATCTAGTTTGGGTCCCTTTCTATAGGCAAAAAGATGAATTAAATTCTTTTTAGCCCAACTTGGTAGCCAATTTTTCTCTTGAACAAAACTTTTGTTCTTTTGGCTTGCCTTTTCTTTTGCATTACATTCACTTTTATAGTGACTAGTTTTACCGCAATGAGTACAAATCTTGTTCTCATGAAGAGTGAGGTACTTGCTTTTGGGATCCCACTTAGGTTGTTGATTCCCAAAACCAAATCCTATTTTATTGCTACTATGATGTTCATGTAGCCATGACAGAGCATCAGATGACCAGTTCCATTTACAGGTTCTGTCCAGTTCATGCTTGACCTTGTCTAGATCCTCCTTCATGACTCTTACCTTCTCATCGTTCTTATACAACTCATCTTTCAGTTTATCTATGGTTTCCTCTAGAGTGAGTTGTGTGCAATCAACTGTCTTCTTACTTGTTCCTAATTTCAGTTTTAGGTTTTCAGATTTTAGTTCTAGGACATTTGCTTCAAATGTATGAACCTGGTTCTTTAGTGTAGTATTTTCACTTACAGTCTCACTAACTCTGAGTTTCAGGTTCTTACACTTTGCTTTTAAAATCACACATTCCTTAGACATCTGTTCCTTTTCTTTATTTATCTTCTCAGATTCATCAATGAAATCTAGAAGTAATTTAGAAAGTGTTTTTTAGACAAAAACATAATCATGTCATTGAGATGAATTATACTTACCTCAGATTCCTCATCGGATTCTCCAATTGCTATAAGTGCTTGTTCATCTTCATCTTCATCATCTGAGTCCTCATATGAACTTTCACCCTAAGCAGCAACCATAGCCTTTGTTGATCCTTTGTTTTTCTTGTGATGAACCTATTCATTCTTCATGTTTCTTCGTTCAGCTCTTTCCTTCTTTCATTCTATTTCCCATTGAGAACAGTTATTGATGTGATGATAAGCCTTCCCACACTTGTAGCAACCCTCATTGGTCTATTTTTCAGGAACCCTTGGTTTGATGTAGTTTCCATTTCTTGAACAACTCTTCCCTCTCATTAGGTATTTCTTTAAGTCCTTTGTGATCATATCCATCTCATCTTCCTCGAGATCATCACCTTCAGTGTTTCTGAGTATCAGGCTCCTTTCCTTCTTGGGTACATCCATATTCATGGTTTGCCTTCTAAGTTCATAAGCAATAAGATTTCCAATAAGCTCATCCAACTTAAGAGTTGCAATGTTCTTTAATTCCTTAATTGCATTAATTTTTCTTTCCCAAGAGACTGGCAGAACCCTTGTCAGAATCTTCTCAACTCTGTTTTCTACAAGAATAATCCTTCCAAGAGACTTAAGCTCATTTGTCAGTGTGGTGAACCTTGTATATATCTCTTGGATGGTTTCCTTTCCTTCATGGTGAAATTGTCATATTGAGAATACAGTAGAGTTCCTCTGGACCTATTCACTTGAGGTGTTCCTTCATGAGCCACCTGCAAAGTGTCCCAAATTTTCTTAGCAGTAGTACAACTTTGAATTATGTTGTACTCGTCTGGACCAAGTCCAAACACAAGCCATTTCTTGGCCTTGGCATTCTTCTCTCATTTTCTCAATTCATCAGCAGTGCAATCAGCTCTTGTTTTTGGCACATCTACTCCTTCAGCATTCTTCTTCATGGTAGCAAGGGACCATCAATGACAATGTCCCATAGCTCGTAATCTTCTCTAATGATGTGGTCTCTCATTATGTTCTTCCACCAGGAGTAGTACTGGCTATTGAAGAGTGGTGGCCTAGCAGTTGATTGTCCTTCCCAATTTCCAGGTGGTACACTCATCTTGATCTTCTCCTAAGGTGTTAGCCCTCTTCAAGGATAACCCGCTCTGATAGCAATTGATGTTTTTTACTTCAATACCACACAAGAGGAGAGGGGGACGGGTGGG